>SJYC01113324.1:0-30325 GCA_006408675.1 Madoqua kirkii
TTTTCATTTCTGGAAAGAGCTTCACAGAATGGCAGATGCCTGCATTTCCCCACTCTTTGGGGAGCTGTTTGTAGGCAGCCTGTCCCAGGCCATAAACAGTGGAAGATAAACCACAGCCACTGGCAGTACATGCATCCAAGGCCAAGCAGACACAAAGAGTCGGGGCTGGGGGGATCGTGGTGGTGTCTCTGCACGCCCAGTGGCCAGTGGGTCTGGGGTAGCTGCTGCCACAGAAGGAGAAGCAAGGGACTGATGCAGAAGTGGATGCCACAGTCCCGGATTTCTGCAAAAGCCAAAGGGAAGTCCTACCACGTTCCCTCATTCCCATGGAAGCCCCTTGTCCCTGAACTGTGATCAGAACCGGTAAACTTTCCAATAAGAAGAGGATGGTTCCCTTTGGCATCATTTTCCGCTGCCAGCTCGTGTTACTACACAGATGACTCAGTGCCACTCCTGTCCCATTGATGCTGCTGGATCTTGGAGCCACTGCCTACAAGTGTCTCTGCCTTCTGCCACCCCTCGTCCCTGGGACGCCCACTCCAGCCACTCCCTTCTCCCTTCTCCCCTCTCCAGTCCTCTTACCCTTCCTTACGCCCAAGTCCTAGCCTTCCCAATCAATCACTGCCAACTTCTGCCTCATTAAAACTTCAGCCGAGACTCTGGTGGTCCTGGAGGTGATATTTATTTATTTCGGCTTGAAGCGGCACCCACACACAAGCTGCTTATGATGCCACAGGGGCCAACACCTGGAGCCAGCTTTGCTCCGTAAAAGGCACCCCTGGGAGAAGAAAACCAAATTCTGAATGAATAATTGGTCTGGCGGAGCTTTCAGATTCTTTCTGCACGCACAAACAGCCACCGCAAGCAAAGAACGGAGCAGAGATAGAAGGAGTTGATTGGTGGGGAAGGACTGCCGGCAAAGCCCTGAATAATGAGTGCGTGGAAGAGTCTTCTTCATCCTCAACCCCGTCGTCACGGCAGGACGTGGACAGAGGGTGGAGGTGATGCTCTTTTCTCCTCCTCCTTTGGTTCCAGACCCCACATCAAATGATACAAGCAGATGAAAGTGGTGTGCATTTAAAATGTCTGTACACATCAGGCTGCTGGAGATAGTAGCTATTATACGCGTGTATGTTTTTTTGCAGTAAGCTGCTAAATTATTTATTGGGCACTGGGCTTTAATCTCATAAACCTGCCTGCGGGTCCCAGACACCGGCAGGCTGAGCGCCACATAAAACGCAGACATCGGCCTGGCTGTGCGGAGCACTGGTGACTGGGTAGTGAGTCTTCGTTTCCATTCGATCCTTCCCCCCAGATCGGCTCATTAACAGCAGGCAGACCCAGTGAAGAGCCTTCTCGTTTTCCCCTGACTCTGAACTCGGAAGCTGATTTGCATCTTATGTAGGAGACCAGAGCCCCCACCTGAGCACAGAGAGCCGGGGGCGTGGTGGCAAGGAGCTGCCCAGAGGCTGAGGGCCGGGCGCCCTTAGAGAGGGCGGATGAGCCCAGGACCCCAGGATGTTGCTGGGATCGTCCAGAGCTAAATCCCTAAGCTGTGAGTGCTTCTGATTATCCCAACTTACCGAGAGATGACCCCGAACGTACCCTTGCCCCTTGGGCATCAATTTGTCCCCTTTAAGTCAAAGTTGTCTCTGCTCTCCTCCCTGGTTCCAGTCCAGAAGGTAGCTCTCTCGGTATAAATCTCCTGGTCATTCTCTGAATGTCAAGATACTAAGAACCCCCTTGAACTCAATGGTTTGAGGTACAAAGAGTTTTCATATATACAGCACCCATTTTGAGCTCATCTAGTAATCCTAACAAGTCCACACAGGCTGTGATCTTACAGATGAGGAGGCTGGCCCAGCGGAATCGAGCGGTTTGCCCAGCATCACCCAGCAACAGCACTGTGATCAGACCCTGGCTGCCCACCCTTTGTGCATTCTAGATAGGGAGGCTCACGGGCGCTAAGCTAGCGTGGAAACTGAGGCAGCAACCATCTCGGGCACCCGAGCTGCCCAGGGCTGGCTGTGTGGGAGCCGCGTTAACGGCCATGCCCTTGTCCCACACGTGTGAGTACAAGAAGGCTGTGCTTTCCAGATCTGGGCCTCTCCCCTCCTTGAGCAGGTGAGGCAGTGCCAGGCCTTGTCCGGGTTTCATCATTCACCGTGCTGCAGCCGCCAGCATCCTGTACCTCTCCCTCGCAAAGTCAAAGGGGCGGGGACGCCCGCTAGGAGGGTGTGGCAGGAGCTGAATGCACTGGATTTTTCACCAGTGTTCCGGGATTCGCGGCGTTCACGATCTGCCGCCACTAATGTTCTGCAAACGTCGGTATGTCCACAGAGGGCCCATGACTCTCATCAGATTCTCAGGGCGGTCTATGACCCTACAGTGTTGACTGATTTGTTAGCATATACATCTTTAATTGGAGGGCGAGGGCTTCCCAGTGGCGTGTTAGTTCCTGCTGTACAGCAGTGTGAGTCGGCAGCAGGTGCTCACATAGCCCCTCCTTCTTCAGCCTCCCTCCCAACCCCAGATCCCACCTCTCGAGGTCATCGCAGAGCACCGAGCTGAGCTCCCTGCGTTGCGCAGCAGCGCCCCACGAGCTGTGTTATACGGCAGTGTCCTTCTCTCAAATTTTCCCTCGTGGCTTTTAGGCAGTATGCCTTTGAGCCCTAGGGCGATGACTCCAGTCCCCCAGTTCCATCCTCCTTCAGCCAAAGCATCTTGCTCTCATCTACTTAATATGTGTCAGGGTTACCAGTGTGATTCCTTTGTGGTTTGAAAAGTAAGTTCAAATGACAGGTGATGAAATCTCGGCCCCACCTGAGCATCGAGTGGTGTGCACCTCTTGTAACAGGCATGCCCATACCACACTCACCACCTGCCATGCATGCACACACATATTAGACACAGGTGTGTGCACATGAACACATGTGCAAGTGTGTATTCTCACACGCACACAAGAACAGCAGCAGCAGCATCTCCCATTCCCAACCTGGTGTAAGTGGCAACAGAACAAGGTGAGACAGAAGGAGCCCAGATCAAGGCCAAGAGGCGGGTGAGAGCCGGGGCGTGGGGACTAGACCAGGCCTGTGGGAAGACCGCGCGGGCAGGAGGCAGAGCACCCGTCCCTGTCCTGGTTGTAAAGCCAAATCGGACAGCACAGGCTAGGACCGGAGGACAAACGGGCGGGTCCACGTGAGTGTCCGGATTACTAGCCCAGGCCAGAGGCAGGCGTCCTGATCGTTGAGCCCATGCTTCCAAGCCCAGCCTGACGCCAGGGACAGGGGTTCGTACGGGGAGGGCATGAGTTACTCCTAGAACCTTGGTGCGTCTCCGTAGCCTTCTCACCTTGGGACTTTGTGTGCCGTCCTCTCATACTAGAAACAGTTCCTTCCCCTTGCCCACCTAACACCTTCTCATTGTCAAGATGTCTTGACATCACCTCCTCCAGGAAGCCCCCCGCCCCTGCTTTGTGTGCTCCGTGGAGCCCCATCACGCGGCTATCAGAGTAGAGAGCCCAGTGGTCAAGAGATGGCCTGGTTCCACTCCTGACTCTGCCCCCTTGGTACCTGGGTGACATTGTAGGAATCATGCCGCCTCTCTATGCCTGCTGCTTCATCTGCAAACTAGAAATAATGAAAGCTTCTGTCTCACAGCCTTGTTGAATTAGTTACATGAGCTGCGTGTAAGTGAGCCAGTGCGGAGAGAGCACGTAGATCCGCGTCCAAAACAGGACCAGGGCTCAGTGAATGTCGCCCACAGCCATTACATGTCTCGTCATCTTCCTGTTTCTTGTCCTGCCCTTCAGTACACTCAGCAGTTTGGGGATTGTGGTTGCATTTGTCATCTCTGCGTCTGTAGGATCAAATAATATGGCAGTCATTCAGTACATGTCTAAAAAGAAAGGAAGGAGTCAGGAAAAGTGAGCGGTGGGGGAAGAATCCCAGAGCAGAAGTCATCTCTGCCCCTGTCGCAAGGCGGCTTCTCGGTGGGAGTCGGAAAGGGCTCGAGGGGGTGTCCTCCTCCACGTAAGGGAGCACCGAGGAGATCCTAGCAATGTCTCTGCCTGGCCAAGAGCAAGAGATGGGATTCTTTGAGGAGTGCACGTGAGTCCAGCCGTCACATCTCATACACAGGAACTGAAGCCGTCAGCTGCTGCAGGCAGATTCCTTTGGGACTCCTTTCCCAGAAGGGAAAATTCCTTCAGCCTCATTTCACTCTCAGCCTCCCTCACCTGTCATTTCTCGTCTGCAGATCCCACTAGGCTCCAGTATGTTAGCTGCTCTGTCGTGTCCAGCTCTTTGCGACCTCATGGACCGTAGCCCACACCAGGTTCCCCTGTCCAGGGAATTCTCCAGGCAGGAATATTGCAGTGGGTAACCATTTCCTTCTCCAAGGGATCTTCCTGACCCAGGGATCAAATCTGGGTCCCCTGCATTACAGGCAGATTCTTTACCCTCTGAGCCACCAGAGGAGCCCACTGGGAACCGGGTCTGCACCAAAAACAGCCGGCAGCAGAGATACCAAGATGCTCTGCCCAGCCCGCTCTGTGATTCCATCAATCTTCTGGAGTCCAGAACTTAGTAGACTGTGTACCTCCTGCCACCAGGGGTTTGAACGTGCACAGCTATATCCACGGTTACTTCACATGTTCATTCATACATTTGCTCATTCAAAAAAATGTGAACATTACTATCAATGCCTACTATGTGCTTTCAAATATATTACTTGTTGCTGATATCATCATTAATCACATTAAGCCAGTATCCCTCAACTGAGGCAGTTCTGTGGACATTTGGCAAGGTCTAGAGACATTTGGTTGTTATGTCCAGGGCAGGATGGACTACTGGCATCTACTGGGTGGAGGCCAGGGATACTGCTGAACATCCTAGGATGCACAGAACAGCCCCCACAGCAAAGAATGATCCAGCCCCACATGGTGCAGTGCTACAGCTGAGAAACTGAGCGAAGCAACGTACATTTATTGGTCATGAACTCTGTGCCAGCCAGCTGTGCTAAGCACTCGGCTTTTTTTTAATCCTCCCAACTGCTCTGCAGCACAGGGACCAGGACTATGTATCTTTCCAGATGAGAAAACCAAGTCACAGGGAGGAGGAATTATTTCCCCATTCATTCATGCCGCGTGTGTTTATTGGACACCTCAGTCAGGTGGTGGATTTGGAGAGGAAAATGAGGACTGCTGGCCCCACAGTGTGCTCTCGTCCATTAAACCATGCTAGCTCTCTGCTCCAGAGCAGGAGAAGGAAATAGGAAGTAAGAAAGTACAGAAGAAGCGTGAGCTTGGGGAGGAACGCGGAGCTGATAAATGCCACTGGGTGTGATGACAAAGA
Organism: Madoqua kirkii; assembly: GCA_006408675.1. NCBI lineage: Eukaryota > Metazoa > Chordata > Mammalia > Artiodactyla > Bovidae > Madoqua > Madoqua kirkii. The sequence goes on from SJYC01113324.1 coordinate 5,355, forward strand.
TAGAGCGTCTCCTTCCCTGCCCCCTGCTGCCCTTCTCCCCCACACAGACACGCACATAAGCAATGGAACCACATCTCTGAGGCCCCAGTTTGCCTTCAGGTTTATTTTGGTGTGGGTGGTGATTTTCGCTTGAGATTGCACCCCCACTCCCCTCCCTTCAAAACGTGTCTCATCTTATAAACACAGCCAGCCCTTCGGCTGGGAGAAGGGCGGAAATATTTCTCCTCCTGTTCCTGAAGTGTCTTGATAAAGATCTGCTCTCTGCCAGCCTCCAGCTTCTCCTTGAGCTGATTTAGTGTGTGCTGGAGGAGGTGTGGTATTTTATCTGTAGCTCCTGCCTGGTGGGCTGTCTGGACGGGGCCTGCATGTGTCGTGGGAAGAATGTGGACTTTGGAATCAGTCTATCTTGGTGCAAAATCTCGGCCCACCTACTTGGTAGACGGTATTGGGAAAATTAGCCTTATTGAGCTCTGATTTCGTCATCTATGAAATGAGAATGATGAGATGTACCTGAAGGGTGCTTTCCATAATTAAATGAGGTCAGGCATGTTCAGCTGTTAGCGTGGTGCTTGATGAAGGGTGAGTCCTCGGGAAAGGCAAGCCAGCAGCATCCCCGTCTCCCACTTCAGCCCCAGGTCGGGTCTTCCCGGGGGCTCATGGAGAGGGAGGTGTAGCCTGTGCATCCTCCTGGTGGCCCGCCCTACCTGCTCTGAGTCTTCTCTGGGGCCCGTGTGCATGGCTCAACCTGGGCCCCCAAATCGACCACAAGACCGCCATCCTGCCCCGCCTGTGCGGTTAGCTGGGTGTCTTAGACCAAAGCTGCCAACCCCCTGGCACAACACGTGAGTCACCCACATTTCCCGTTTAGCCCTCAGCCCAGTAGAGCCCTGGAGAATGCCACGGAAGAGTCAGCAGTGCCACAGCTGACCCTTTTTAAAGTTGTATCCTGACATCATTTCAGATGCTGGGGCCAGCAGCCATCTTCAAGACACCTTGGACTATTGACTGTCCTCACCACTGACTTCTTGCCCTTCTCCAGCTTCTCACAACAGCGCCTCTCCTAGAATGAATGGAGACAGAAGGAAAACCCATTCATTGAGCACCTGCCGAGCACTTAGGCCTTTTGCCCCCCGGACACAGCCCACCCTCCCCTCCTGGGTGCACTACACCCAGCCCACCCGAGGCAGGAGGCATGAGCTCTGCTCCAAGGACCCTCAGAAGAGGAACTCCCTTTCCTCTCTGCTGTCTCGTCTTGGGTGACCTCCTGAACCACAGGGTCAGGAAGATCCAGCGTTAGTCATTACAGCGCGCACTGTCCTTTCTCGCTCCCTGTCTCGTTCAGTTCTGGCAGCGGCTGGACAGGCACATCTCCTTATCTCCGTTGGGAAGGTGGGGTAAACAGCTCCCAGCAGATGGTTCAGTCCGTGAGCCCTGGAACCTTGACAGAATTCTCCTTTCCTAGTTCAAAGCTCACCGTCCCCATGATGCCTCAGCTCCCTCGCCGGATTCTTTCTTATATCCTACTTAAGCAACATTTAAAAAATGTCCTTGGAACCCTGTAGGCGATGGGCCTTTGGGAAATTTAAAGGACAATGCCACAAAGGTGCGCTCCTTGGGTACCTGCAGTCTGTTTGAAGGCGTGGGATATGTTTGCCTATTTCTCGCTTCCTCTGAAGACAGGATGCTGTGGGCCCTCTCACTGAAGTTCTGGCAGTGCGGCTAGGTCGGGGTGGGTATGGCACAGGGGAATAGGAGCCAGACATCAAGGAGCCTGGGCTCCAGCTGTTGACCTTGGGGAGTTGGCCTGTTCCCTTATATCCAAAGTGGAGACCTTGATAATTCTGGTTCCTAGTTCTAAGGACTAAGAGGGAGACTGAGTGAAATAATATGTGCGAAAGCTTTTGGGAAGCAAATGTTAGGCTCAGTACTGTCATTCTTCCCCCCCCCCTTCCCGCACCCTGCCACACCTTGTTAGGGGCCTCAGACACTCTGAGACGTTTCTATTGCTAGGCCACCACTGTAGCCTGACCGTGTGTCTCGTGACCCAGGCAGTTACAGTTCCGTGCTTCAATTGCTGCCCCAAGCCCTGCCCTCCTCCCCCTCAACTGAACATCTTTACATGTTCATCCTAAAGGAGATCAGTCCTGAATATTCACTGGAAGGACTGATGTTGAAGCTGAAACTCCAATACTTTGGCCACCTGACGCGAAGAGCTGACTCATTTGAAAAGACCCTGATGCTGGGAAAGATTGAGGGCAGGAGGAGAAGGGGACGATGGAGGATAAGATGGTTGGATGGCATCACCGACTCAATGGACATGGGTTTGGGTGGACTCCGGGGAGTTGGTGATGGACAGGGAGGCCTGGCGTGCTGCGGTTCATGGGGTTGCAAAGAGTTGGACACAACTGGGCGACTGAATGAAACTGAAACGTGTGATGGTAGGTTAAATAGCACCCCTCCCCATTAAATGACAGAATGAGCAAGGCCCTGGAAAGAGAAGCGGACATGTGCAGGTTAGGCTCCAGGAATACGTGACCCGGTGACACCCTGCAGGTGGAGGGCAAAATGCCAGAAATTTCCACCAGTTCTTGGTCACCGTCCCAGCAGGAAGGGGACCAGCAGTTCAGGAAGGGCCAGGGGCCCTGAGGACATCTGTCTTCCCACAACTCTAGGCATCACGGTCTCTCCAAGGAAGAGTTTTGACCAGGGAAGTTTTCAGAGCTGCCTTCAAGAGATGAGTTGCAGGGAACTAAGCTTGAGCACAAGCAGAAGAGCATTTCAGATCTCAAGCGCTCACAGGAATGCACTGCTTGTGGAGGCTGCTGCCCCTGTCCTTCTAAAGCCAGCCCTGCCTGGTGTCTCTGGCTCCCTGCAGAGCTGAGATTAGCTAGGTAACCCAAACATCTCCCTCTCACGGTCTGTGACACACCCCTGCCAGGACGGGAGCCATTACTTTTCCAGATGTGGGGTTATTACAGGACTCGTCACCCCTGGAGGCTTGTGGGATCGCTCTCCCGGGAACTCCGGGTCCTCCTGCCTGATCCTCAGGGGAGGCAGTAACCATAAAAAAGCAAGTGGGCGATGCGGAGGAGAGGAGCTGAAGTATTTGCCCAGAGACACAGTGGCTGCTAGTAACTCCAGCTTAGAATTCTGAAGTCCACAAAATCCGAAATATGTCTCTTGTCCCTCCCCCTTACTTCCTATAGGAAGACTTTTGTACAAAACAGCATTGCGGTTCCCAGAGCAGCACTCCATCGCTCAGCTCCCTCTCCACAGATGGGGGGCCACTTCCTCCTCCCCCCCACCCCATTTTCTCCATCACTGCCTCCTGCCTCCGAGCCTACCTTCCTGGAAGACACTCTTGACACTGTCGCTAAACAGCTGCCAGCAGCACCTGCTGCCGTTCTCTGGTGCACGGATCACAACCCAACTTTGAAACAAAGAATACCGAGCAAGGAAGGCTCTGAGAGTTGTCGTCCTAAGTCCGGAGCTTTCTTTCTGTTGTTGCCAAATTACCTTTTCTGCATTTCTCTGTTGATTCTCCTATTCTTGGGTCTTTTCTACTTTCCACTTATGAATCCACTCCTCCAACCCCTACTTGGAAAATCAAGAAAAGGAAACCTATTTCGGGATGAAATGTGGTGTCAGCATGTGGCTAGGCTCTTAATACCTCACATGAACGTCCCCGGGGCTGCCTCCAGTCTCCAAAGCCTTGAGCAGTGGAGCGGGGAAAAGACAGAGGCGCCAGCTGTTCCCGCCTCCCCGCTCCGCCCGTTTCCAGCAGTGCTGGTGCAGGGTGATGGAGAGAGGGTCCTTAGAGTCTGTGCCTCATGATAATGCCCTTGAAAGTTGTTACCTGGACGACTTTCCCCACTCTGGCTCTGCTTCCGCCCTGGAGTTCCTCCTGTTTATCCCAGGAGCCGTCAGAGGGAGACCCGCCACATCTCTGCTTACCGCCCCAGTGGCTGTTAAGCCTGACCACCGGGCGGCTCACCATCCTGCACACGGAGATCTGGCCATTGGAAAGCCCCCTACACTCCGTTCTTCACGACAGTGTCCCTGAGTGCCGAGGGATCCTGCTGCCCGGCTCATTTCTTCCTGCAGCCAGCTGGAGCTCACATACAAAGCCTATGATTTATTTGAAAATGATAGGTCAAAACCAGTGGATTCTTTTTTGTTTGTTTGTTTGTTTTCAGACAGAGGCTAATGAGGAAGAAAGTGGCAGCTTCAGGAAACTGAGTTGTATCTTGTGGTTGCCAGGGGTATGCTGACTGTGAGGGCTGGAGGGGCTGAGTTACTGGAAGCAGGGTTCAAGGGAGTCTTGCAAAGGTCAACCCAAAGCTGTATTTGTGGGAACGATCAAACTTGATGACTCCGCTGGTTTTCTATTGTGTCATGGAAAGGGCTCCAGGGGAATTCTTGGCAAGTCTTTAGAAAACGAAGGGAAAAAAAAAAAAAAATATATATATATATATAGCTAAAGATGGGTGTATTTATAGAGAGCTATATGGATCTATTTATGCCAGTCATGCCAATTATCTCTGCAGGGAGGAGGAGGTGCCTCTGGAAAGAGGAAAGCAGAAGGATCTCCCTGCAGCTCTCCCAGGCTCTAGGAGAAGGAAACACAGCAACGTGGGAGATACTGGGGTCCTTGGGCTTAATTCCCAGGGGCCCACTCCTAGACCAAGAGAGGCTCCCCAGTGGAGGCCGAGCCTCTGAGCCCAGAGTTCTTTGAACTATTCCGGCAAGTCCCTGCCATCTAGAGGACACCTTGGAAGGAGATCTTTCTGGGCTCTGCAACCTAATCTTCAGAGCGGAGTGTGAGAGGCGAAGGGACCATATGGGAAAGCGCAGGGGTGCTGGCGGGGGGGTGACGGCTGAGAGCTGATGACCCAGAGAAGGGGAGGAATGCTCCGCATGCATTTGCTTCCCACCTGTGAGAACAAAGCTTAATTGGACCTTGGGGTTTGGAGGGGCCCAGACCCTGATTTTAGAGGCGTTGGGAAGTTTGCCTGCTTGGCTGGGACCATCTGCTGGGCCCCTGGGAGTCTGGAGGAGCAACCGAGACTTACTGAGAAGCTGGGCTCAAGATTCTTTCCAGAAGCTCGCTGGAATTACATGATGTATGTGTGGTACACATGTATGTGTGAGTGTGATATGCAGGTGCCTGTGCATGTACATGCATTTATATATGTGGTTGCGGTGTGTCTGTGTCTCTGTGTGTGTGCATGTGTGATCGGTGTGTGGTTTGTGTGTATGTGTGTGTGAGCACGCTCGCCTGTGTGTGTGTGGTCCTCCCAGCTTCCCTCCACCAAGGGCCCTCCCGGGCTGGGTGAGGCAGCCAGGGCTGTGAGTGCTTTGGGTGGGAGGGTTAGCTGGGCGAGGCCAGTATCTGACTCTGCACCTCTTATCCCATTTCCATCATGTCAACAGCTTTCAGAATTGACTGAAGCATAACCATTCGCCTCACCCCAGCCTGTGCCCCCGCTCCCCATCCCTGCCTATGCCCGCCCATCAGAGGCCCCGGGGGTGTGATGAGTGAGTCGGGCTAAAGACATGACCCCCGCCTCGTGTAGGATGGCCCCTGGTGTATACCTCCCTCGACATGCTTCTGAAGCCGCGGGTGGGGATGGGAGGCAGGACCTTATTGCCAAACCCGTTTGGCTGGAGCTGTCACCTGTATTCCTCCTCCACTACAGACACCCCGTGCCGCTCCTTCCCCAGCAAACTGAATAGCTTAGTGCCAGCAAAGAGACGCAGGGTCTAAGGAAGATGTCCAGGGTGGCAGCAAAGAGCAGGGCACGCCTCCCTTTCCTCCTACCCGTCTCACCCCACCCCACACCCATCCTTAAGGCCAGCCATTCCTCACTCCTAAGGGGGAGGCCAGCATGTGAGCATCTGGAGAAATCAGGAATGAAAGTCAGGCTCATGTCAGAAACCTTGTAGAGTATCACTGTCCCAGAGAACTTTCTGTGATAAGGGGAATGTTGGTGTCTCTTCCAGCCAGTACCGTAGCCACTGCCCACAAGTGCCTCCTGGGAGACTGACACACATTAGCACTCCTGAAAAAACGAATCTCCTGATTCTAATCTTCAGAGCGGAGTGTGAGAGGCGAAGGGACCATATGGGAAAGCGCAGGGGTGCTGGCGGGGGGGTGACGGCTGAGAGCTGATGACCCAGAGAAGGGGAGGAATGCTCCGCATGCATTTGCTTCCCACCTGTGAGAACAAAGCTTAATTGGACCTTGGGGTTTGGAGGGGCCCAGACCCTGATTTTAGAGGCATTGGGAAGTTTGCCTGCTTGGCTGGGACCATCTGCTGGGCCCCTGGGAGTCTGGAGGAGCAACCGAGACTTACTGAGAAGCTGGGCTCAAGATTCTTTCCAGAAGCTCGCTGGAATTACATGATGTATGTGTGGTACACATGTGTGTGTGAGTGTGATATTCAGGTGCCTGTGCATGTACATGCATTTATATATGTGGTTGCGGTGTGTCTGTGTCTCTGTGTGTGTGCATGTGTGATCGGTGTGTGGTTTGTGTGTATGTGTGTGTGAGCACGCTCGCCTGTGTGTGTGTGGTCCTCCCAGCTTCCCTCCACCAAGGGCCCTCCCGGGCTGGGTGAGGCAGCCAGGGCTGTGAGTGCTTTGGGTGGGAGGGTTAGCTGGGCGAGGCCAGTATCTGACTCTGCACCTCTTATCCCATTTCCATCATGTCAACAGCTTTCAGAATTGACTGAAGCATAACCATTCGCCTCACCCCAGCCTGTGCCCCCGCTCCCCATCCCTGCCTATGCCCGCCCATCAGAGGCCCCGGGGGTGTGATGAGTGAGTCGGGCTAAAGACATGACCCCCGCCTCGTGTAGGATGGCCCCTGGTGTATACCTCCCTCGACATGCTTCTGAAGCCGCGGGTGGGGATGGGAGGCAGGACCTTATTGCCAAACCCGTTTGGCTGGAGCTGTCACCTGTATTCCTCCTCCACTACAGACACCCCGTGCCGCTCCTTCCCCAGCAAACTGAATAGCTTAGTGCCAGCAAAGAGACGCAGGGTCTAAGGAAGATGTCCAGGGTGGCAGCAAAGAGCAGGGCACGCCTCCCTTTCCTCCTACCCGTCTCACCCCACCCCACACCCATCCTTAAGGCCAGCCATTCCTCACTCCTAAGGGGGAGGCCAGCATGTGAGCATCTGGAGAAATCAGGAATGAAAGTCAGGCTCATGTCAGAAACCTTGTAGAGTATCACTGTCCCAGAGAACTTTCTGTGATAAGGGGAATGTTGGTGTCTCTTCCAGCCAGTACCGTAGCCACTGCCCACAAGTGCCTCCTGGGAGACTGACACACATTAGCACTCCTGAAAAAACGAATCTCCTGATTTTCCCGAATTTTAATTAACTGTGATGTAAGTAGCTCCATGTGGCTAGCCTACTGGATGGTGCCGTTTAGGAATATGCAATAGAAAGAACCCAAAAGTCTAGGACACCTTTCAGGCCTAAAAGAGAATCCTCCGTCTCTCAGTCCCAATTTAAAAGTTGGGGGCAGGGGGTGGGGAGTTTTGTCAGATGCCTCGGCAGAGTGTGTTTTCCATCAGCCCCCAGAGTGAGCCGCATTTTCAGCCTACAGCTCTCGATGTGCTGCTTTCTATGATCTGTTCCCCAGGCGAAAGACACTGAGGGCGGGAACAGGAGGGGCCCAGCCCTCCCCACCCCCTGCCCCAGGATCCACCCGGGCCCTCCCCTGCACCTGGCCCGTTCCCGTCCTTGGCGTCCTTGGCGTGGGACCCTCGGAGGCGGTGGGGCTGGGGGAGCCGTGCAGAGCGGGGCCGCAGCTGCAGACCTCTGCTCGCCCTCGTCTCTGCCCCTTCGTTTCTTCTTCGCAGTCAGCAGAGTCAAAGAGGCCCCTCGGCCCTCTTTCCCGGCTCCTCTGCTCCCCATCCCCTGCTGCGGAGCTTAAGAGGGAAGGAAGGGAGACCGGGAGGCCGAGCGAGGGTGAAAGAAGTGTTAGCGACGTTCAAGGCAGTGACTCCTGGGCCCCTCACTGGCCCCCTCCCGATCCGGGATGAGCCTGTCTGGTCTCTGAGTCCTCGGCGACTTCTTCCCTGTCTTGAGCCGTCAGACCCTCGGTCCTGCACACTCTCCCCCGCCCCCAGGAACACAAGAGCACTGTGGCCAGTCCATCTGTGGCCGGAAGGGGAGGAAGCCCCAGAAGAGCTTGCGCTCGCTACCCCAGATTGGATGAGTTCCACCTTCCTCCGAGCCCTCCACCTTCCTAGTTCCTCCGGGGACACAACAGGAAGAGGGGGAAAGCCCTCTTTCTAGGCCAGAGGTTGGCAGTCCCGGCTGGATCCCGCAGGAGGAGAAAGCCCGGCAGGAGGGACGTCTTCCTCCTTCGGATCCCGGAAGGGCACCCTCTGCCGGCTTCTGCAGCCAGAGGGCTGGCCACCCTGTGCAACTGTGCTCATTCGTCACCCAGCAGCAGCTGGAGCCTCCGTCAGCAGAGGCTAGCTGTCCCTCTCAGGGTCAGAGGCCGCCGGGAGTCCAGAACGCAGACCCTGCACGCGTCATCTCACCGGGGAGGCACCTCTGCAAGCCCCTTTGCTTTGCCCCACCTGCAGAGACAGCTGAAAAGCACCCCGTTTTGCTGCCAACCAGCAGAATGATGGCAGACACCCCTTGGTTTCCTTCCCTGCAAACTAAGGAAATTGCGTGGGAAGGCTCGTCTTAAGCTGACCTTCCATGAATGTCATTCCAAAAAAATACTCCGCTTCTGTGGGCCAAGTAAGGGGCTTTTAATCGCTGTGGAAGGGCAGCAAGATTCTCCTGCGGTTCTCTTGGTGGCTCTGATTTCTCAAGGAAGAGAGGAGCCGGCTCTTGGTTTGAGTTGGAGTCGCTCACTGCCTCGCCAGTGTTGCGCTTTGGAACTGGGCTGAGCTAGACTGAACAGGCCATGGTGGGGGACAGAGGACCAATATTAGTGAATTCTCGGTTGTTTGTGCAGCAGTGAGAGCAGGGAGGAGCCGGAGTGAGGTAATAGAACTTCCTACATCTGTACGCTCTCCGGGGAATGGAGCATTTCAGCATTTCCTTTCCTAGCTGAGTTTCCAAATAAGAAAGTTGGAGGGGCACATTTGCATCTTGAAAGTTGTTTTTCAGGACGTGGATAAAAAATACACATTCTCCTCCTACCTACTGGCACACCACCACCTCCTCTGATGCCCAGACCCTCTCTCTTCCCGCCAGGTCCGTGGGGGCTGGCCTACAGATCGGGGAAGGAGGTGGTTCTGGGAGAAGAGGGGTCTGGCAGAAACCAGGGGTGAAATTCCCCTCCCAGCCGCTCACTGACTTCTGACCTCTGCACCTTTCTTGCTAGAGACCCCTAAATTACTGAGCTGTCTAAGCCTCCCTCGGGGGGAGGGAGGCAATCAGGGCTGCTGGGAGGTAGGGCAGGGAAAGTATGAGGGGAAGGTCAGGGGTCGTTTCACAGTATGTTTTGGCAAAGGAGGCCCGTGGAGCAACCAGTGGGATCGGACTTTCATCCTTCCAGAACTTCCCTCCCAAGGCAAACAAAGGCTGTCACTGGAGCGGTGATTTGGAGCATGTGCTCTGGGGAACCGGGGCTCAGCCTTCAGGGCCAGCGACCTTGGGGAAGGATTAGATAACGGTTTCCCCTGCACCCCGCCTGCCCCCAGGCTCCTCAGCCGAGGGAGGTGACGGAAGTGCCTGGGAAGGCCACAGCCGGGACCACAGAGGCTCAGCCAAGCGGGCGGCTGGTGTCCTCAGGGTCCAGCCAGGACGCAGCTTCCGCAGCGCTCTGATAGCTTCCAGCATTGCCACGGGGCTCAAGAGAACCACCCTGCGCGTCTGTCTTCTGTGCGGGCAAAGTCAGGTCTGAAAGGAAAGAAGAGGTGGTGGTGAGCTCAGGCCCGGTTAGTCAGCTTGTGTTCCTCGTTCAATCGTGCCCAGCTCTTTGTGATCCCATGGCTCCTCTGTCCATGGGATTCTCCAGGCAAGAATACTGGAGTGGGTGGCTGTTTCCTTCTCCAGGGGGTCTTCCCAGCCCAGGATCTCAACTGAGTCTCTCACACTGCAGGCAGATTCTTTACCATCTGAGCCACGAGGGAAGCCGGGAGGTCAGTGCTGGGACGGCTTGGAAGGCTAGGAGTTTGGGAGTCCAGAGGAACCAGCCCCCTCAAGCCCAGGGGGTGGGAGACACCAAACACTTGACCTGCCCTAACCAGAGCCGGTAGGACTCTTCCCCCAGCTTAGATGTCTTCTCCCCCAGCTCCCTTTGGCTGCCTCAGCATGCAGGGCGGTAGCAGCGAATCCTCCTGAAGGGCAGGCACTCCCCAGCTCAAGGCTCAAGCTGGTCTTAACTGGAACCAAGTCTCCAAAGACAGGGCCGTGGCATCACATGATCGCTGTTTTCCTTGCTTTGTCCGCCGCTTGCTTGCTGCCTGACGTTGGGCAAGGCCCTTGCCCACTGTGACTCGGGGGTCCTCCTCTGTGAAATGGGGATATTGCTTGTGCCCCCTGGTGTGCACACGGCTGTCCCGTGAAAGCAGATGCAGAGAGCACAGGGCTGGCCGGATCGGTGTCGGCTCTTCCCGTTCTGTCTTGCCTCCCAGCTCTGTCTCAGGAACGTGCACACAGTGACCATCCAGCCCCCAGGTAGCCATGGCCACCACATGCCAAGGAGTGGGCTGAGCGATGACCCCTTATCCTGCGCATCCTGCTTGTAGCCTTCCGGGCAAGGAGGTGGCCACTCAGACCTTCTGTACCTAGCCCCTCTCCCCACTCCCTGAAGCAGAGGCGTTTCCTCCACTGACAGTCTGAAGACAGGTCATTTTTCTTCTCTTCCCATATAATGGCCTTTACTCCCCTACCCACCACCCCTCCTTTCCAAGCCTTAATGACTTTAACATACACATAGTTCTGGAAAAAAAAAAAATACAAGTCCCCTGTGAGCTGCCCAGACCCCTTGTAGTGGAGGAGAAATAACCCAAGCACATGTCCACAAGTCACCGCCGGCGATGACAGGGGTCCGCGCGCCGATTTCCTCCTGTGTTTGAAGCTGGAGCAGGGGGGTGGGGCGGCAGGGAGGTGACGGAGGGCCTGGGCATTCGGTGGTTCCCTTTGATCCTCCTAGAAACGCTGTAGCATTTAGGGAAATATTTCACCCTGAGAAATCTAAAGTGTAAGAAAGACAGGCTGGGCGAGTGTCGGGGACGATGATGGAGGGAGATTGCTACCAGATGACCTTTTCTCTCCTTCAGAGTCTGAATCTCTGCTGTCTTGCTTCTCTGGGCTAGGGAGGGAGGAGACAGTCTCTGAGGGGAGACATTAGCTCAGAGTATTTATGGATCTGCCGAGGCCTGCTACCCCGACCCACACGCGTGGCTCCTACCTCCAGCCTCCCTGTGGGTCGCCTGACAGAGAGAGACACGGAGGCCCACGGAGCCCAGGGCTCTCGTCTTCCCCTCGCAGACGGCATCCAGGCTGACCTGTGCCCCTGCCACCCTCAGGGCCGCGCCGGCCTCCAGGGCTTCACCTTGTCTGTGAAAGAACATCCAGGGGACGGTCTGCTAGGAGGCAGACCGCCTGCCTCTTGATTGTATCCCCAGCCCTGCGTCTACCCACACGGGGCCTGGAGCAGGAGCTGACCTGCAGGAGGGAGGATCCAGCAGAAGGGAGAGATGGCACAGGGCTGGGACCCCACTGCACCCCCAGGCGTGGAAATGGAGCTGGCCCGAATCCAGGTTTTCCTCTAAATCAGAAGCAAAGGCACCCACACGGCAACCTTACCCTTTGACCAAAGACGGGAACGTGCCTGTCTGACCTCACATTATTGGGGCAATTACCATCATTATTGGTAACATCTAAAAAAAAAAATACAAGTCCCCTGTGAGCTGCCCAGACCCCTTGTAGTGGAGGAGAAATAACCCAAGCACATGTCCACAAGTCACCGCCGGCGATGACAGGGGTCCGCGCGCCGATTTCCTCCTGTGTTTGAAGCTGGAGCAGGGGGGTGGGGCGGCAGGGAGGTGACGGAGGGCCTGGGCATTCGGTGGTTCCCTTTGATCCTCCTAGAAACGCTGTAGCATTTAGGGAAATATTTCACCCTGAGAAATCTAAAGTGTAAGAAAGACAGGCTGGGCGAGTGTCGGGGACGATGATGGAGGGAGATTGCTACCAGATGACCTTTTCTCTCCTTGAGAGTCTGAATCTCTGCTGTCTTGCTTCTCTGGGCTAGGGAGGGAGGAGACAGTCTCTGAGGGGAGACATTAGCTCAGAGTATTTATGGATCTGCCGAGGCCTGCTACCCCGACCCACACGCGTGGCTCCTACCTCCAGCCTCCCTGTGGGTCGCCTGACAGAGAGAGACACGGAGGCCCACGGAGCCCAGGGCTCTCGTCTTCCCCTCGCAGACGGCATCCAGGCTGACCTGTGCCCCTGCCACCCTCAGGGCCGCGCCGGCCTCCAGGGCTTCACCTTGTCTGTGAAAGAACATCCAGGGGACGGTCTGCTAGGAGGCAGACCGCCTGCCTCTTGATTGTATCCCCAGCCCTGCGTCTACCCACACGGGGCCTGGAGCAGGAGCTGACCTGCAGGAGGGAGGATCCAGCAGAAGGGAGAGATGGCACAGGGCTGGGACCCCACTGCACCCCCAGGCGTGGAAATGGAGCTGGCCCGAATCCAGGTTTTCCTCTAAATCAGAAGCAAAGGCACCCACACGGCAACCTTACCCTTTGACCAAAGACGGGAACGTGCCTGTCTGACCTCACATTATTGGGGCAATTACCATCATTATTGGTAACATCACCATCATCATCCTGTAATTGACCAGTTTCAATGGCAGGGAGGCCCAGGCCTCCTCTGGGCTTTTGTGTTCCAAGAAAATGACTGCGGCAGCCTCCCCACCCCTCTACTTGTCCTTACCAACCACAGGGCCTCTTCCACGCCTGGTCACCTGAGGCTCTCTGGCCCCGGTCCAGGGCCTGTATCCTTGTGTGGGGACACCACATAGCGGGGTTAGGTTCCCTTGGCAAACGGGGAGGCCTCTTTGCTGGGAGATGGCATATGTCTCCCTCCTTCCAGACAAGAACAAGATTCAATCCAGGCCCCAAGCCAGTGGTTCTCAGGCTTGAATATGCCTCAGGGTCACCTGGAGAGCTGGCTGGACTGCAGATTGCTAGGCCCTGTCTGGGAGTTTCAGATTTCAGGGAGCGGGGCATGGGGCCCAAGAACGTGTCTTTCCCAGACGCTGATTTTTGCCAAGCCCCCAGATGATGCTGACGCTCTTGTAGGGACTGCACTTTGCAAACCATGGCTCTAAGTCATCCTCAGTTGCGTATGAAAGGGTTGAGTCGCTTGCACTCTTTTCTCTTCCCATCCTCTTGGAGACGGTGTTTACACTGCACCTCATTCCGCGGCCTCAAAATCCAGTTCCCAGCCAGGGGGCTGAGGGCCCAGGTGCTGCAGGAGGTGGGGAGCACTGCCAGCCCTCACACCTCAGGACGCCTTGGAGAGAAGGCAGAGGCAGGCAACACACCCTCCCCACCCCCTGAAGACTGATGCCTTCAGTTGGCATTTCAGCAAGCCTTCCTCGGGGGAGGCCGAGGCCAGCCTGACTCACTGTACAAACCTTTGTTGGGAACGCTGGGCCTCGGCCAAGCCCTCCTCCCTGCTTCTTGCCCACCTGTTCCTCTAGCTGAGCTTCGGGCTCCGCAGAGGACGACAGGCTCTCTGTGCCCACTGTCCCCACCCCCCGGGCTGCCCACTGTCTGCACATGTTCTCAAAGCGCGGCTCCCACAAGTCTGTGCCGTAGCCTCCTGCGCATCCCCACCCACTGCGGAGCTCAGGGATCCTCCAGAAGCTGCATCCTGGGAACTGGGCCGTTTCTCTCTCTCTGCTCTTACATCACCCCCTGGAGGGAAAGGAGGGCGGTGGGCCGGAGGCCTGCTCCTGTCCGGCAGAGACCGGGCTGGCTGTGTTCCTCATGGTCTCCATGAGCAGGAGTGTTTGCCCCCTTGATACTTGCCCTGGCCCTCCGGGGAAGGCCCCAAGCTTGTGTGTGTGTGTGTTTTTTTTTTAATTTTAACTGGAGGATAGTTACAATATTGTGATGGGTTTTTTTGCCATACATCAACATGAATCAGCCACAGGCCCCAAACTTGTTTTGCAACAGCAGGTTTGAAATCTCAGGGCACACACTATACCTGGATTATAAGAAGTGGGCAGAGTCTAGCCCAGTGGTTCTGAAACTCAAATCGGCATCAAAATCCCCTGAAAGCTTGTGAAAACATACGCAGCCGTGTCCCGCACCCCCGCGAGAGGCTCTGATTCAGAAGCTCTGGTCTGGTGTGGGGCCTGAGATTTCTATTTCTAACAAGTTCCGGGTAGGGCTGATGCCACTGATGTGGGCACCACGCTTGAAGTACCACAGGTCCAGTTCTGCAGTCCATTGATGAGGCTTTTGCTGACAGTAATTCTGTGTTTCTCTTCATAAGAACTTTATTCCACCCCTACATTAGATTATAGTCTTTCTGAGTTCTTCTGAGGTCACTGAGGAAAAATGTGACCAGCTTGCTGATTCCAAGCTGTTTCTTCATTCATTCAAAAGATAATAATCATTGTAGCAAATGCTTACACAGTGCTTGCTAAGTGCCACTGTCTTAGAGCGTTGCATATATTATCTCTTTTTATTCCCATAATGGTCCTGTGAGGTATCTGGAATCATTATCTCCACTAGACTAGTGAGTAATTGAGGCACCGGGAAGTTCAGGTTATGAGTTAAGATTCCCCAGAGGCAGAGCGAACCAGGCAGTGTGGTTCTAGGATCTGTGCGCCTAACCAGTCCTCCGCTCTGGAGTATCTGTTGAAAGGTAGGCACCGTTCTGGATTCTGAAGGGTTAGGTAGGAGAGCACAAAGACACATGCCACATTTTGCCTTTCGGAAGGAATGCCGTTGGTCAGCACCAAGACAGAAACACGTGCCGAGTGCTGAGCACGTAAAGCAAAGCTGACGAGCAGCCTGGCCTGGGAAAGGCGGCAAGGGGGAGTGGGCGCTGAGCTCAGCTTACAAAGCAGGAAGGGGTTTTCGAGCTGGAGAAAAGGCTAAAAGGTCAGTCCCTGGTGGCAGCCAGACAGTCCGTGCAAAGGCGCTGTGTGCAGTCCAGAGGCTGAGAGTGGCTCCGTGTTCGAGGTGCTCGAGGAGGAAGGGGAAGGAGAGAGAGAGCTGCCGCAGAAGCAAGTCGGGCCGGGCGGTGCGCCGTCTTGAATGACACACTCAGGTGTTTGGACTCCGGAATGAACGGGGAGCCGTTTGAAGTCTTTGAGCAAGTCAGGGGCATAACCAGAGGTATTATGTGAAAGGTCCAGCCTTGGGTCCTCCGTGGGCTCACCCTCTGTCACATTCCTGAACAAAATCACTTTCCCTGGCACTTTTTACGGTCTGAACAACATCCTTGGTCTATTTTCAGTTCAGGACTTTTTCTAGTTCTCTTTCCCATTTTTTGTGAGGCTTTACCAACTGGTGTCAACCTGATTCCGACCTTGTCACCCAGGGTCATTGGATCTTATTCTCCATGACCCCAAGTCATGCTGTTGTATAGCCTCAAAGTCCGTGCTTAGGTAGATCAAGGCTCCGGCTTAAGGGTATCCTTGGATACACACATGACTTCAAGGATAACAGGGGTCATGGCCCTGCACCCTGCTCCCTCCCATGGAAATGGATGGTCCCCAGAGTTAATTGCAAGCCATTTGGATTCCCTCTGCAGTGCTTACTTCCAGCGCATTTAAAAGGTTTTGTGAGATCTGTCTAAACTGGCTCTTATCATCTGATTGGAAATGCTGTTGGAACGAATATCAGAGGCAGCATCCTTCGACCTTCATTTTCTTACCTGTGAAATGGCAGTTGCACGGGGCCTGGAGCAGGAGCTGAGCTGCAGGAGGTGTTACCCTCCTTACCCATTTATTCAACAGAGCTTTATGATCTGAAATCAAACCTGGATTTGGAAGCATTCTGCAAACTGTAAAGCACCAGAGAAAGACGAGATAAAGGAGGAAGCATAAGGCTGGTAGCTTCCGATAGGCACAGAATTGAGTCGTCCATCAGTTTGCTTCAAACGAAACCCCAAGATACCACGCAATGGGAGGCAAACCCGTGTCCAGCTTTTTAACCATCGCAATGAGTCCTTGCGACTCTTTGTGACCCCATGAACTGCAGCACGCCAGGCCTCCCTGTCCATCACCAACTCCCAGAGTCCACCCAAACCCATGTCCATCAAGGCGGTGATGCCATCCAACCGTCTCATCCTCTGTTGTCCCCTTCTCCTCCTGCCCTCAGTCTTTCCCAAGATCCAGCGACCATGAGTGACAAGGTTGGAATTAAGTTGATACCAGTTGGGAAGAGTCCCTGGGTGCCTGGTCACTATCTTGTCGGGCCCTCTGTCTCGGGCTGTCAGTTTCCTCAGGCTCTCTCTTGGGAAGACTGCCTTCTTATATTGTTTCTGCAGCCTGACCTCTGCTCCCCAGGCCTTCCAGTTGTAGCTCCCATCTCCCGCTGGGACTCTGGATCACCCTTCCAGCTTTCCAGCCCATTTTCCAGGAGAGCAGTGACTACTGGGAGGGAGCCAGCTGGTCCCAGAGCTCTGAGCAGAGAACAGGCTCAAGCAGGCAGATGGAGTCCTCACCAGGCTGCCAAGAACTTTAAGGGACAGAGGCAAAGTTAGGCCTTGTCCACCCTGACAGGCTCTTTAAGAGACAACCTTACTTTTGCTCACCCTCGGAGAAGGCAATGGCAGCCCACTCCAGTGTTCTTGCCTGGAGAATCCCAGGGACAGGGGAGGCTGGTGGGCTGCCGTCTATGGGGTCGCACAGAGTCGGACACGACTAAAGCGACTTAGCAGCAGCAGCAGCAGTTTGCTCACCCTTCGGGCCAGGTGGCCTCTCTCCTTTCCTACTTGGATGCTGGAGCCTTTGTATCTCCCATTCGCAGAACTCCGGGGTGGCAGCCGTACCAGCCCTGGGGGTGTCCGGTGGTGAAGGGAGGGAGCACTTCCCCTGAGAAGGAATGGCTCCACTCCCCCAGCAATTGGCCGTATTCCATAGCTGAGTCCACGCTCACCGTCAGACCCTGCTCTGGGGTGAGTGGACCTGCTGGGACATCCACATTTGTTCCCAGCCTAGCACATCCTGCCCTCCCCGCCACGCTCTCACCTTGGCCTCCTTTCCCGTCATCCCTCAGTCTAGTTTCCAAGTGGTCCAGGGTCTCCAGGTGTTCCCTTCTGCCATCATACGCTTCCTTCCAAAGGTTTCTGCGGCATAAGCCAGCCCGCTCACTGCTGGCGGCCCGGTGGAGGTGCTGTTGACTTCTGTTTCCTGAAGCAGCTGGAGCGGCACCCACAGAGTTGCCAGCACACAAGGTTCCAGCCACAGCTGGCTTCCAGAGGGCGTCAGTATGCCAGGTCAGGCCAGGTCAGGCCAGAGAGTTCCAGCACCGGGGAGGCGTCAGATCCAGGGGACCAAATCCCACCTCCTTGGTGTCCCAAGGACGTTGAGGGAGGTGGGGAAGC
Source organism: Madoqua kirkii (assembly GCA_006408675.1). Lineage (NCBI taxonomy): Eukaryota > Metazoa > Chordata > Mammalia > Artiodactyla > Bovidae > Madoqua > Madoqua kirkii. Next base: position 22,920 of record SJYC01113324.1, read on the forward strand.
ACCAGCTCCTTTCCTTGAGCGCGTCTCTCCTGGGCCCACCACGGCAGTCCTAGCAGCGTCGGCCTCGTCCTCTACCCTGCCCAGCCACGCAGCGCCCACTCCAGCCCGTTTCCTCCATCTGGCCCCGCATCTGGCCAACGACCAGCAGGAGTTAGGCAGCGCCTCTGCCCTTCCTGCGCATCTCTCGCCTCCTCCCACCCCCGACCCTGCGTCTCCTTCTGACCCTGCCTTCTGTGTTCCTGCCTGCCTCCCCCAGGTGCCCTGCAAGAACAGAGCAGGAATGCGGGCTCTCCAGGGAGTCAGCCCTTTGTCCCTCGCCCTCAGCCCCTCACACAACCTGAGGTCTTACCAGGAGCCCCCACTCCCCACCTTCCTACATCCAGAGTTCCCTCTCACAGGAGCTGAGGCCAGTCCGTGGGCCCCTCCATCACCAGGCAGACCCTGGACTCATTTGCGGAGACTGGCTTCTGACCTCAGTAGCATCCTCAGGATTTGGCAGAAGCCAGAGACCTGGGTTCGATCCCTGGGTTGGGAAGATCCCCTGAGAAGGGACAGGCTACGCACTCCAGTATTCTGGCCTGGAGAGTTCCGTGGACTGTGTAGTCCACGGGGTTGCAAAGAGTCGGACATGACTGAGCACCTTTCACTTTCATGCCAGTGTTCCTCTGTCCAAGGATCTCCTCCTGGGCTCCCAATTCTGCCTCTGGTGTGGTTTGTGCCTGTGTGTGTGTGTGTCTGTAAACAGTGTGTGTGTGTGTGTGTCCATACACGTGTGTGTGTCTGTACATTCTGTGTGTGTGTCCATACACGGCCTGTGTGTGTCTGTACACACCTCACACCCTGGCATCCCAGCACATCCCCACGCAGCATCCCAGGCGGCACAGCGGACATGGAAGTGGAGACTGCAGAGCAGATGTTGCTGAGAGTTCTTCCGGGCCCAGTGCTGCCCATCCCTCTGCAGGCCAGGCCTGGAATGAGAGGATTAGTTTTCGTTCCCCTCAATCTCAGCCCCAGCATGGCTGGCAAACGCTGGTTCAGCTGTAGCATTTTCACTGGCAAATCCCCGACTCACCCTGGAGACGGGTTCACCAAACACACTCAGGCCCAGAACTGGATCTGCCTGGAACCGGAGCCCAGGCCTCCGGTCTCGGCCAGATGCGACAGCTGGGGATCGCAGCGTGGGCCTTTTGTCCCCCAGCAGATGGACAGGGGCACACGGAGGCTGGGTGGGGCCGCACGTGAATCCCGACTGCCTGAGCTAGCTGCGTGACCTTGAGGATGCAGCTGAAGTTCTCCGAGGTTAGCTTTTCGCCTTCCTTAATGAGCGTAGTAACACAGGACTCACAGGACTTGTTGTGAGGATTAAGGACGATAATGTGTTCCCGTGTAGTCAGCGCTCAGGAAATGCTAGTGGAGTCGGAATCTAAATGGTACACACGGTGCAGGGAAAGCGAGCCACAAATTTTTCAAAGCCCTTGGAAGGGCTCAGCATCTGACAACCTTAGAGCTGCAGGATGGAGCGTGAGGAGTGAACCCCTCGAGTGCTCCCGTGCCAGCTCCCGTGCCGAGTGCTCCGTGTGTACTGGCCACAGTCCCGCACCAGCCCACCTTGCAAATGAGGAAATTCGGCTCGCCAGAAGGAAGTACCTTGCCCCACGTCATGCAGCCCCGTCGTGGTTCAGCCCAGAGTCCAGCCGAGCAAGAAGGGCTCCAGGCTTCCCTTTCAACCACAGCCCTCCACCACCCTCGGCTGTGCCAGGCAACTCCAGCCCAGAGAGGGCAGGGACTGGCTCCGAGCCACCCAGCTGGGAACCTTCTCCCTCCTAGGCCTGGACTCTCTGTCCACAGGCTAATTGGGCACATTATTTTATCTATTTTTTAAAAATAATTATATGTGTTTATTTTTGGCCATGCTGGATCTTCGTTGCCGCGTGGGCTTTTCTCTAGTTGTGCTGAGTGGGGGCTACTCTTCTCTGCAGCAAAGGGCTTCTCATCCTGTGTCCTCTCTCTTTGCAGAGCACAGGCCCTAGGGCATGCACACTCAATAGCTATGACTCGAGGGCTTAGCTTTTTAGAGGTATGTGGGATCTTCCCAGACCAGGAATCAAACCCGTGTCTCCTGCATTGGCAAGCGGACCCTTCACCACTGAGCCCCCGGGGAAGCCCTGGCCACATTTTTTAGAAGGTGCTGGAGGGACCCATCTTCTCCAGCCAGACAGCCCCGTGTGACTCAGCCCCATCTCCTCTGCTACTGGAGGAAACGTCCCCTGAAGACAGAGAGCTGCTTTGTGCAGGTCCTGAGGGGACTCTAGGCAAGGCAGGAGTTCAGCCTTCCCTTCTGCACAAAGAGGCAACGCACTCAGTACTCCCTGGGGACACTATGTGCTCAGCACCCTCTGCCCTCCGGCATCTTCTAGAAACACGAGACGGCTTCCTTGGAATGGTTGCCGCCCAGGAGCTCAGTACCCCTGCTCCCCAGCGGTGAGCTAAGTGTCAGAGCAGCCGCTCTGCTCAGCCTGCTTGGGCTGAGCTCAGACCCTTGTGAGCTCCTGTCGGCTGCAAATGTAGGCAGTGTCAAGGGCATCCAGCTGGCAGTGGCATCAAATGGGAAAGAGGGGCAGCCCTAAGTTGCAAGCACTTAGCTAGGGTAAAGAGCCCACCTGCCAATGCAGGAGACCTGAGAGATCACGAAATATAGCCCTTGCTCTCAAGAATCCCAGGATCTAACAAAGAGGACAAGACAGGGAAAGAAACAGGGAACAAAGCCAGTGAGCAAATTCTGATACCAGTGATTGTCTTGCCAGGGGTTCAAGGGTCAGTTCAGGGATCAGGGATCAAGGACCATATTTTATTTAAGAGTCACACTGCAGCATATTTAACACTCAGAAAGGGCTTAAAGAACTTAGTTGGTGCATCACCAGTCATGGTTGATTGTTCATTAAAAGCAATGCAAATTGTTCCATCCCTGGGTTGGGAAGATCCCCTGGAAAAGGAAATGGCAACCCACTCCAGTATTCTTGCCTGGGAAATCCCATGGACAGAGGAACCTGGCAGACTACAGTTCGTGGGGTTACGAAAGAACTGGACACGACTTGGAGACTAAAAAAGCAGCAATATGTAAACATATAGCCGACTCAGTTTGCTGTAGAAGAAACTAAGCCGACATTGTGAAGACTTCATACATTGTGAAGACTGTGTACTCTGATAACACTTCGGAAGGATCGGAATAGTGTTTGGCCATAGTAGACGTTCAATGAAAGTAAGCGATGACTATGATTACCAGCAAGTAAGCCTGACTGAAAGCGCCCTGTTCCCAGCGTCTTAAGTCTTAATAGCCCTTTCAGGTCAAGAGGTGGCAATGCCAGTGCACGGCAGCCTCTTCACTCCCACCTCCGTCACCACTCCTTTCTGATGTGGACAACTGACCTCTTGCCAAGTTTGTCAAGTGTGAAGCGAATTTACCTACTTAGCTTTAATATGTGTCCCCTTATTCCGTCTGGCAGTCAGACTGAGCCCCACACTGAGATAGGACCCCCCAGTACTGCATCCCCTGGAATGACACCCCTGCAGGCAGGCTGGCCTCCTCAGCCCTAGCTGATCCCTGAACTGCTGGCACAAGTCTCATTGATATTAGACATTTGCTCACTGGCTTTGTTCCTTGTTTCTTTCCCTGTCTTATCCTCTTCGTTAGATCCTGGAATTCTTGAGAAGCAAGGACCATATTTTATTTAAGCTTCATACTGTGGGATATTTAACACTCAGAAGGGGCTTAAAGAACTTGGCTGCTGGATCACCAATCGTGGTTGATTGTTTATTAAAAGCAAGGCAGATTGTAGACAGTTTGGGTCAATATCTAGGCCTGTCCCAAAGGCCAAAGTAACTTTGGGGTCATGGAATCCTATCATGAAGCCTGTTCAACTTTGGCCACGCCAGAATCATTCCATCTTCAGGTCTTTGGCTCAGCTAGCCCGGAGAGGAGCAGCACCCCCACAGACAGCTGTTGCCCACCAGCCAGCCCCTTAGCCTCACCTGGCAGGCATCCAGCCCTGCAGGGCACCCCCGTCCCTCCCCTCTCTGTGGGTGGCTGTGGCTGTCCCCCTGGCTGAGGTTCAGATCCCACCCGCCCCGCCCCACTTCCCCTCCAGGCTGTCAATCACCACTCTCTGGAGAGGGTCCCCAAGGCCCACCCTCCTTCTCCCCAGCCTCCAGTCACAGATGACTGCTCCGAGGCAGGCTGGTCTTTGTTTCACGTTCCTTTCATTTGACTGTGGGCTAAAGAGGAAGATAAATGACACTCTGTCTCTTTAAGGTAAAAAAAGGCTTTTTTTTTTTAAAGACTTTTTTTTTTTTTTGCCTTTTAGAAGGAAAAAAAAATTCCTCTAAGTTATTAGGGGAAAGAAAATCATTTGACTTAAGCAGCCTCTGGCAGTCTGGTGATGCTGAGACAATATACCTGTCAGCATCTTTCAGGTTTGGAAAACAAAGCCATCTACATATGGGGAAAGGAAGAGGGCTGGGAGTGAGGAGAGGTGGTGAATAGCTCATAAGGGAGGCAGGGGCGCCCCACCCCAGAGGAGCACTTGCACATCCTGGGTGCGTGACTGGCTGTGACCAGCAAAGTCCAGATACCTGGGGAGGGAGTAATGAGTCTGAAATTTCCGATTTTTCTTTTTTTTTTTTAATAGTGAATATTTTTAAGTTCATCCAGCCTAGACTTTCCATTTTGGGGGGTTAAAAAAACTCGAGTGTGTGAAAGGGAGGTGATTTACTCAAAGCCAGTGCCAGAACCAAGGCTGGAATCCAGTTTCCACCCAGTTTCCACGCCGCTGTGGGTCTTGGTCCCTCCTCTGCTGATCTGAGTCCGCGTTGCCACCTGTTGAACACGCTCTTTCTGTCCTTCCCCTCCCATCCCCCAGATTCTGCCCCTGGCTACCCCAGTGCTATCTCCAAGTCCAAGCCTGACTCCTTGGTGCCCCCAACCCCTTGGTGCCCAAGGCCTTTGCCCCCTTGCCTACAAGGCAGAGCTCACTCGAGAGCAAATGTTCTAGGAGAGGGCCTCTGGCTTATTTCCTAACAGGGCCAGGTGCTCCCAAAGTATCCTTCCAGATGAAGCACCAATCTGTCCTGGGGCTGGGGCTGTGCAATACCCAGCCTCCTGTAGGTGACAGAGAACTCTGCCTGATGAGTTTCAGTTTTATCAGCGCACAAGGCTGGCACTTCAGGATTTTTTGCCGATCCTATATAAACCATCTGAACTTTCCCTGTGTCTTGTCATCACTCCATGAATCTGCACTTGTTTATCGAGTTTTTAGTATGTGCCACGTCTGGATCTGGAGCATGTGACCTGTCACTCCCATCTGCCCGCGACTCCCAGAGGTCAGCCTCTTCTTTCCTCCGACTCTCCCTACAGCACGCAGGGGAGGGAGGGGCCAGCCTCGACCCAGCCCAGCTGCTCCTCGTCTGATAACTGGGCCCAAGCAAGGACAATCAGGACCCTCTAGGGAGTTCACTCTAAAGCGTGCAAGATGGGCTGATGATCAGCACAGACTAATAGGAAACCTCTGAAGGGGCTGGGTATCTTTTGGAATGAATATGGGGTTGGAGTCTAGAGTCTCCATCCTAGAAGGGCCCAGCCTTCTGCTTCCCAGATGACCCGCCTCTTGTGGCCCCATTCCTGGTTAAGAACTGTGGTTGGGGGTGCACATTAGCCTCTCAGGAGCAGTACCTGTTCTTCTTTAAAATCACATATACTTTATATCTTCTGTATTTATTTTCCCTTTTTCATAAACTAGAAGCCTCCCCTGATGAAAGCACCAGCAAGAGCACTTGAATCAGGCACCTGTTTTTTTTTGTTTGTTTTTTGTTTTTTCCAAATTAGCTGTTGTGCCTTTGACAAGGCACTCAACCTCTCTGAGCCTGTTTATTCTTTCACAAAACCATGACAACATAATCCTTCACATGGGTTTGCTATGAGGATGAAAGAAGAGAAAGGGTAGCATTCACTGATATATTCAGTGTTTCCTGAGTACCTACCGTGTCTAGGTTACTGTTCTAAGGGTTGGGGACACATTAGTGCAGAAAAGAGCAAAGAGCCTGTTGGGGTCTGGTGGCCTGCTCTAAAATCAGCATCTCTACAGTTCGTGGGGTTAGAAAGAACTGGACACGACTTGGAGACTAAAAAAGCAGCAATATGTAAACATATAGCCGACTCAGTTTGCTGTAGAAGAAACTAAGCCGACATTGGGAAGACTTCATACATTGTGAAGACTGTGTACTCTGATAACACTTCGGAAGGATCGGAATAGTGTTTGGCCATAGTAGACGTTCAATGAAAGTAAGCGATGACTATGATTACCAGCAAGTAAGCCTGACTGAAAGCGCCCTGTTCCCAGCGTCTTAAGTCTTAATAGCCCTTTCAGGTCAAGAGGTGGCAATGCCAGTGCACGGCAGCCTCTTCACTCCCACCTCCGTCACCACTCCTTTCTGATGTGGACAACTGACCTCTTGCCAAGTTTGTCAAGTGTGAAGCGAATTTACCTACTTAGCTTTAATATGTGTCCCCTTATTCCGTCTGGCAGTCAGACTGAGCCCCACACTGAGATAGGACCCCCCAGTACTGCATCCCCTGGAATGACACCCCTGCAGGCAGGCTGGCCTCCTCAGCCCTAGCTGATCCCTGAACTGCTGGCACAAGTCTCATTGATATTAGACATTTGCTCACTGGCTTTGTTCCTTGTTTCTTTCCCTGTCTTATCCTCTTCGTTAGATCCTGGAATTCTTGAGAAGCAAGGACCATATTTTATTTAAGCTTCATACTGTGGGATATTTAACACTCAGAAGGGGCTTAAAGAACTTGGCTGCTGGATCACCAATCGTGGTTGATTGTTTATTAAAAGCAAGGCAGATTGTAGACAGTTTGGGTCAATATCTAGGCCTGTCCCAAAGGCCAAAGTAACTTTGGGGTCATGGAATCCTATCATGAAGCCTGTTCAACTTTGGCCACGCCAGAATCATTCCATCTTCAGGTCTTTGGCTCAGCTAGCCCGGAGAGGAGCAGCACCCCCACAGACAGCTGTTGCCCACCAGCCAGCCCCTTAGCCTCACCTGGCAGGCATCCAGCCCTGCAGGGCACCCCCGTCCCTCCCCTCTCTGTGGGTGGCTGTGGCTGTCCCCCTGGCTGAGGTTCAGATCCCACCCGCCCCGCCCCACTTCCCCTCCAGGCTGTCAATCACCACTCTCTGGAGAGGGTCCCCAAGGCCCACCCTCCTTCTCCCCAGCCTCCAGTCACAGATGACTGCTCCGAGGCAGGCTGGTCTTTGTTTCACGTTCCTTTCATTTGACTGTGGGCTAAAGAGGAAGATAAATGACACTCTGTCTCTTTAAGGTAAAAAAAGGCTTTTTTTTTT
>SJYC01113325.1:0-35000 GCA_006408675.1 Madoqua kirkii
GGTCTTTCTTTCACGTTCCTTTCATTTGACTGTGGGCTAAAGAGGAAGATAAATGACACTCTGTCTCTTTAAGGTAAAAAAAGGCTTTTTTTTTTTAAAGACTTTTTTTTTTTTTTGCCTTTTAGAAGGAAAAAAAAATTCCTCTAAGTTATTAGGGGAAAGAAAATCATTTGACTTAAGCAGCCTCTGGCAGTCTGGTGATGCTGAGACAATATACCTGTCAGCATCTTTCAGGTTTGGAAAACAAAGCCATCTACATATGGGGAAAGGAAGAGGGCTGGGAGTGAGGAGAGGTGGTGAATAGCTCATAAGGGAGGCAGGGGCGCCCCACCCCAGAGGAGCACTTGCACATCCTGGGTGCGTGACTGGCTGTGACCAGCAAAGTCCAGATACCTGGGGAGGGAGTAATGAGTCTGAAATTTCCGATTTTTCTTTTTTTTTTTTAATAGTGAATATTTTTAAGTTCATCCAGCCTAGACTTTCCATTTTGGGGGGTTAAAAAAACTCGAGTGTGTGAAAGGGAGGTGATTTACTCAAAGCCAGTGCCAGAACCAAGGCTGGAATCCAGTTTCCACCCAGTTTCCACGCCGCTGTGGGTCTTGGTCCCTCCTCTGCTGATCTGAGTCCGCGTTGCCACCTGTTGAACACGCTCTTTCTGTCCTTCCCCTCCCATCCCCCAGATTCTGCCCCTGGCTACCCCAGTGCTATCTCCAAGTCCAAGCCTGACTCCTTGGTGCCCCCAACCCCTTGGTGCCCAAGGCCTTTGCCCCCTTGCCTACAAGGCAGAGCTCACTCGAGAGCAAATGTTCTAGGAGAGGGCCTCTGGCTTATTTCCTAACAGGGCCAGGTGCTCCCAAAGTATCCTTCCAGATGAAGCACCGATCTGCCCTGGGGCTGGGGCTGTGCAATACCCAGCCTCCTGTAGGTGACAGAGAACTCTGCCTGATGAGTTTCAGTTTTATCAGCGCACAAGGCTGGCACTTCAGGATTTTTTGCCGATCCTATATAAACCATCTGAACTTTCCCTGTGTCTTGTCATCACTCCATGAATCTGCACTTGTTTATCGAGTTTTTAGTATGTGCCACGTCTGGATCTGGAGCATGTGACCTGTCACTCCCATCTGCCCGCGACTCCCAGAGGTCAGCCTCTTCTTTCCTCCGACTCTCCCTACAGCACGCAGGGGAGGGAGGGGCCAGCCTCGACCCAGCCCAGCTGCTCCTCGTCTGATAACTGGGCCCAAGCAAGGACAATCAGGACCCTCTAGGGAGTTCACTCTAAAGCGTGCAAGATGGGCTGATGATCAGCACAGACTAATAGGTTTCTGAAGGGGCTGGGTATCTTTTGGAATGAATATGGGGTTGGAGTCTAGAGTCTCCATCCTAGAAGGGCCCAGCCTTCTGCTTCCCAGATGACCCGCCTCTTGTGGCCCCATTCCTGGTTAAGAACTGTGGTTGGGGGTGCACATTAGCCTCTCAGGAGCAGTACCTGTTCTTCTTTAAAATCACATATACTTTATATCTTCTGTATTTATTTTCCCTTTTTCATAAACTAGAAGCCTCCCCTGATGAAAGCACCAGCAAGAGCACTTGAATCAGGCACCTGTTTTTTTTTGTTTGTTTTTTGTTTTTTCCAAATTAGCTGTTGTGCCTTTGACAAGGCACTCAACCTCTCTGAGCCTGTTTATTCTTTCACAAAACCATGACAACATAATCCTTCACATGGGTTTGCTATGAGGATGAAAGAAGAGAAAGGGTAGCATTCACTGATATATTCAGTGTTTCCTGAGTACCTACCGTGTCTAGGTTACTGTTCTAAGTGTTGGGGACACATTAGTGCAGAAAAGAGCAAAGAGCCTGTTGGGGTCTGGTGGCCTGCTCTAAAATCAGCATCCTGAGTGGACGGCACCCTTCCATCCGCGTGGTCCACTCCTCTCCTCTGGGTAGACGCCGCCACACCCCGTCCAGACGCAGCTATGTGTGCAGAGGGAAAAGGAGAGAGAGACAAGCACTGGCAGTTCTTATAAATTGTGCCCTTTAATCCTCCCAGTGTGTAGGTGTCACTGTGCACACGTCCCACTAAAAAAAAAAGAAAGAAACAAGCCCCCAAAGGCCAAAGGGTTAGGTCACTGGCTCAAGAATAGCAGCACCCAAATACAAAGCCAGGCCTTTCAGCTCGAGAGCCTGGCCCTTGTGGTTCCACCCAGATGCATTCCCACGGCAAGCTCACCCTGTCACTTGAATCAGTCCTAATTACGCTGGTCCCCAAAGCCGGGGAGTCGTTCTCTGATGGGTGGAGGGGGACGAGTGGGGCCCAGGAGGGCACGCAGGTGCTGGTGTGTGTATTGCCGAGTCTGTGTCTGTGCATGGGGTCTCAGCAGGGAACTGGCATTTGGGCTGCTAAATAACCGCAATTTGTATTAAGTGAAAACACAGTCATTATGTACCACGTGCGGGCTGCTGTGGCTCGCTCACACTGGAGAAGCGGGAGGCTGATGGCGCTCTGGCCTGCGGTCTAGCGAGCAGTTTCCATCGGGGGTCCTGGGAGGCCCTTCTGGGGGCTGGATGAGGGGGTCAGGTGGTTGGACAGCGAGAAGACAGGAGGATGGGGGCCGTATGCCCCTCAGCTCCAGAAGGGGACTTGGGTCTCTTGCCCTCCTACCCCTGTGGGCTCCTCATCAGTAGGGCCATTCCGCCCGATTCTCATTAACTCCAGTAAATACGCGTCCCAGCGCTGGGCAGGGGACACACGTGTTGATATTTAATTATATGGTGTGCACGGAGTCTATTACGGCTCCTCCAGGGAATGGCATTTCCAGACCGCGAGGTGCAATGGAGTCCGTTCAGAACGACTTAGTTAATGAATGCATTAGCCGCTCACTTTGGTGTGTCTGTGTATGTGGCGGTGTGTGTGGGGGTGTGTGAGTGGGGTGAGGGGAGAGAGGACACCAGCTCTTATCCTGGTGCCTTCTTCTCCTCCTCTGAACCCTTTTCTTCAAGGAGCTCTAGGAAATTCTCGACCGTCGGGACGGCCTCCATCAGGAGCTCTGGTCAAAGAGCTAGAGAGCAAAGAGGGTTAAAACTTGGCGGTGACTGAAGTCAGTGAAGCTTGGAAATGACGCGTGGATTCCCTTTGTCTAGCTGATGCCAGTCCCCAGCGACTTAGAGACTCGTGGAAATCTTCGAGCTGACATTCCATCGTAGCCCCGAGCTCTGCTCTCTATTTTGGGAACTCCCTCCCCCGTCCTGTAGCCCCAGGTGCAGACTCACTCAGGTGCTGAGCTGCACAGAATCCCAGCACACCCGGCAACTGAGTGGTTTCGGGCGAGGAGGAGGAGGAGGAGGACCGCAGGGAGCGAGCCAGGTGAGGTGTTAGGAGCTGAAGCCAGAAGTGATGGATCCCTTCACTTAGCAACCGTCAGGGGAGAGAGCCTTTGTCCCACGTTCCCGCCCCTGTGTATCCCTCACCCTGCTCCAAATCTGTGCCCCTTCCCGCTGTGGTGAAGTGTGAAGTCAGTGCACGAAGTCGTTTTGCGTTTTTTGCAGATTTCGTTATTCTCCCACTTTGGGTGTTTGTTGATTTCTCTTTCCTTGCCCCCTACCCTGTGGATTCCATCTCTCATCCTTTTGAATTCCAGAACGGTTTCCGAAGATTCCACCTGCATTTGTCATTAAGTTTCAAAGTTATCGGTATGGTTCCCTCCCAGTGCAAGCTGCTGGGTGCAGGGCCCAGATCGTGGCCGGCACCGAGCTCTGCGTAGCAGGCCTTGCAGCAGTATCGGAAGTGATGCAGTCTTTCCCCATCCCGTCCTCAGGACATCCCAGCAGGTCTGTGAGCTACCTTCCTTTGTCTTTGGAGTTTCTGCTGCCACCTCAGTGGACACAGCCTGGTGGCCAGTTGCCCACTTTATCAGCCTAGTATCAGCTCTTAGGGCAGCTAGCCAAGCCAGAGACCTCACCGAGAGAAAGGGCAACTGGGGTGGCACTCGGGTGACCAGCTGCCAGCCTTTCTACAGAAGTTCCCGATCAGTTGAAATTTCTTTTCTCTCGCTTCCAAAATGTTGCTGTTTGGGGTTGATTTCCTTCCGCACAACATGTTAAATGTGAGAAAAGGCAGCCTGGTGGAGACAGGGCATCTTTTCAGAGTTCCGTGTCCTTAGGCCACTGGAGCTGGGCCCTGCCTTCTCGTGGGAGGTGACCCACAGTTTATCTGTACAGCACAAATAGCCCTCAGCCTGTCGCAGAAAGTGAACCCTCCAGGGGACGTTTCTGAGTGGGAGGGAGGAGTATAATCAGCCCTGAATCAGTTTGCCAGTGGAAACTGCGGGACATCTGTCATCTTTGGTCAAAAAGTGAGACCCGGTGCCGTCGTCCATGTAGAGGACAAAGTCCCACTTGGATGCTTGGGGCTCCTCTCAGAGCTGGGGCTCTGAAGTCCTGAGATGGAAGAGGGGGGCCCCAGCCACACACTTGCCTCTGGGTCCCCGCAAGAGTGAGACACATCCTCCAAGACCAGCCTAGGGCTGGACTGGCCTTAAACCTAGTAGGGGCACCTGGGCCTGTGGGCGTTTTAAGTCCAGTGACATTAAATGAGGCTTTGTCCTGAGCTGATGGGGAGAGCCTGGTAGGTGGGTATGTCCCTGCGAGGAGGATTTGGGAGCAAAACCGTTGAGAGACTAGAGGATGCGGGATCCAGAAAACCCTCCTCCGAGTGTGTGCTCTGCCACTTCCTAGATACATGACCTTGGGCAAGTCTCATAAACCCGCAGAGCTTTGTTTCCCAATATATAAAATTGGGATAATAATTCTCACCCCGCAGGCACGTCGTGAGGCTGCAGTGAGGTATGGTATGAGGAAAGACTTCAGAAGCAATAAAAGCATTCTATAAAGGTAGGGTGTTATGCTCTCCCATCCAGGCCACAGTTCCTTCTCCAGGGTAGGAGAATGAGCGTTATAAAATGAATCAGAGCCCAGGCACCCATCAGCCGACGCAGGGAGGGCCAGGTGCCTGCAGTAGGCCCACGGGACTGTCCAGACCTCGGAAACAGGCAAAAAGGGAACCCCTCCATCTCCGAGCTCTTTTGCAAATTCGAGTTGGAGGCAAAAGAGCGGCTGAAGTCCAGCACATCTGGTTCCACTCCTGACTTCCTGTCACGGAGACCTCTCCTGCCTGGAACTCCCATAGACGGCCCCCACCTAAGCCGCTCTGCTAACAGAGTATTTTTAACCTGCCACCTCCTTCCGCTTTGCCGATCTGCAGACAAGGGTCCCGGGAGATAACAGAATCCATTAGTGCCGCCAGCGTCAGGCAGTGCTTACTAAGTATGTCCTCAGAGCGCCCTCGCCAGACACCCTGCCGGATGATGGACACCGAGGGCAGGCTGGCTCCAGGCCCCGGGTGAAGGAGGTTCCCTCGGGGCCCCAGAAGGGTCTGAATCCCCCCTTCTCCGGCGTTTTCAGGGGTGGTCCCTTTCCTTGTATGTAGAGGAGCCACGTTATTCCACAGCGTAAGGATCAGCGCTTCCCTGGGAGCTCAGCAGGTAAAGAATCCGCCTGCAATGCAGGAAACACAGGAGACGAGGATTCAATCCCTGGGTTGGGAACATCCCCAGGAGGAGAAATGGCAACCCACTCCAGTATTCTTGCCTGGAAGATCCCATGGACAGAGGAGCCTGGTGGGCTATGGCCTGAAAGGTCTCCAAAGAGTCTGGCACGACTAAGCAACTGAGCGTGTATTAGATAAAGAGTGAAGATCAGATGCACTTGGCTTCCCTTTCCTCTCAAAATCTCACTGGAATTTGGGTAGCAAGCATTGCTTAGAAGATTCTGGAACTGGCTGTCAAGGGAAGACACCAGTAAGGGGTAACTGGTGGTGAACCCATGGGAGGAGGGGCTAGGGAGGAAGAACCACGCACTCCTTACATTTGGAGGGGGCAGGGGAACAAGGCCCCAACTCCAGAAGGTGGAAAAGGATTTGGGGAACACGATGGGGTCTCTCAGCCCCTCCCCTCGGAGACCTCTCCTGCCTGGAACTCCCATAGACGGCCCCCACCTAAGCCGCTCTGCTAACAGAGTATTTTTAACCTGCCACCTCCTTCCGCTTTGCCGATCTGCAGACAAGGGTCCCGGGAGATAACAGAATCCATTAGTGCCGCCAGCGTCAGGCAGTGCTTACTAAGTATGTCCTCAGAGCGCCCTCGCCAGACACCCTGCCGGATGATGGACACCGAGGGCAGGCTGGCTCCAGGCCCCGGGTGAAGGAGGTTCCCTCGGGGCCCCAGAAGGGTCTGAATCCCCCCTTCTCCGGCGTTTTCAGGGGTGGTCCCTTTCCTTGTATGTAGAGGAGCCACGTTATTCCACAGCGTAAGGATCAGCGCTTCCCTGGGAGCTCAGCAGGTAAAGAATCCGCCTGCAATGCAGGAAACACAGGAGACGAGGATTCAATCCCTGGGTTGGGAACATCCCCAGGAGGAGAAATGGCAACCCACTCCAGTATTCTTGCCTGGAAGATCCCATGGACAGAGGAGCCTGGTGGGCTACGGCCTGAAAGGTCTCCAAAGAGTCTGGCACGACTAAGCAACTGAGCGTGTATTAGATAAAGAGTGAAGATCAGATGCACTTGGCTTCCCTTTCCTCTCAAAATCTCACTGGAATTTGGGTAGCAAGCATTGCTTAGAAGATTCTGGAACTGGCTGTCAAGGGAAGACACCAGTAAGGGGTAACTGGTGGTGAACCCATGGGAGGAGGGGCTAGGGAGGAAGAACCACGCACTCCTTACATTTGGAGGGGGCAGGGGAACAAGGCCCCAACTCCAGAAGGTGGAAAAGGATTTGGGGAACACGATGGGGTCTCTCAGCCCCTCCCCGGGACCCTCCTCAGGTCCAGGTTGGCAGTGGTGGCCCAGAGGAGCTTGGGGAAAGCTCGGGCGGCGGGCAGGGGTGGATTGGCTGGGAGGGGCTGGCCGCGGAAGGGAAGATCTCTTCAGCGGGAGCCCGCTTGTGGGCTGAAGGTGTCCCCCAGCCAAGTCCTCTGTAATGGCTCACGCACACACCAGCCCCTCCTGCTGAGGCCAATTTCCATGCTAAACTGTTCATTATGGCCACCCGGCCAGCACCACGGAGGTGTCAGAACCCATCAGTGTGGGGAGAGTGGACAGGGGCACACGAGAACACACCCCCCGCCCTGTGCAGGAGGCTCAGACCCCAGGGAAGCAGTGATGAGAATGTGTGCTGCTAACGTCCAAGGGTGGGAGAAGGGCGTGCAGCCCAGAGGCGGAGCTCAGTTCTCTGAGCTCGTCTTTACTGAGCATCACCGTACCCCGTGCTGTGTTCCACCTAGGGCTGAACACAGCTCAGTTCAGACAGGGAAAAGGACACAGCAGCAGATAACCACAGGACTTGCTGTTTGGCACAGGGGTGCCCGGGTTAAAGGGATGTATGCGGTCCCGTGTGCAAGTGAGGACCTGTGCCTAGGGATGCAGAGCTCCTGGGGGTGGGAGGTCAGAAGAGGCTCCCTCAGGGAAGTGCACTGTGAGCTGAGCTGGGGAGGCCTCATCAGCCTCCCTGCTTCAGTCTGGGGTCTGCAGTTGGAGCCCCGCCATCCCCAGTCCCCAGCTGCCCACGAGCAGCCGGCCCTCTGTCTTCCCCAGGTGACCCACTGTGCTCCTCTCTGTCTCCCTGCCCCAGCCCAGCGAAGGCTTTGCTCGCCTGCTCCTGAACCCCCGCTGGCTCTCCATCCCTTCCCTTAAGTTCAGTCAGTGCAGTTCAGTCGCTCGGTCGTGTCCGACTCTTTGCGGCCCCATGGACTGCAGAATGCCAGGCCGCCCTGTCCATCCCCAGCTCCCGGAGCATGCTCAGATTCATATCTGTTGAGCGGGTGATGCTCTCTAACCATCTTATCCTCTGTTGCCCCCTTCTCCTTTTACCCTCAGTCTTTCCCAGCATCAGGGTTATTTCCTATGAGTCAGCTCTTGGCATCAGGTGGTCAGAGTATTAGAGCTTCAGCATCAGTTCAGTTCAGTTCAGTCGTGTCCAACTCTTTGTGACCTCATGGACTGCAGCACTCCAGGCTTCCCTGTCCATCACCAACTTCCAGAGTTTGCTCCTCATGTCCATTGAGTAGGTGATGCCATCCAACCATCTCATCCTCTGTCGTCTCTTTCTCTGCCCGCCTTCAGTCTTTCCCAGCATCAGGGGCCATATTCTCTAACCCTTTTCACAAGGCCCCACAGCTTTTAGGAGGTAGCTCAGACACCCTGAGCAAGGTCCTGGAGTCTGGCCACCAGAAACCCCCACCTCCACCCACACGCCTTCCCCAAGTCTGCCACACTCACACCCCTGGTTCTAGGTTCTTCGGGCCACTTGCCCTTTGCTCAGTGCTGTTCTCAGGTCCCCATCCTGGTTCCGCCTCCTCAGTGAAGCCCTCCCTGCTTTTCCCATTCAGTCCGTGAAGGTCTTACGGCTGGTGACAGCACCCAGCAGAGCCAGCTGCCTGCTTGAGTTATTTCCTGCTCCTCTGTCCAAGGCAGCGTGCACAGTGACCGCTGCCACAGAGTCTGGGTGGAGTCAAAACTTGGTCTGTTTGCTAGTGTGTCTTTGGCCAAGCACTTAAGCTCCCTTTTCTCATCAGCAATATGCGTGAACAGGGGTACCTGCCTCAGTGGGGCTGTTGTAGGCAAGTAATCACTGCCGTGGGTAAAGCACGCAGAAAGGGGCCTGTTTGCTATGATTTTTATTTCCTATGTGACTGCTGTCTGCTCTTCTTGCCTGGTTGTGAATTCCTGGAGGTCAGGAAGCACACAGGATTCATCTTTGTATTCTTCCAAAGAGATTCCCCTTCTCCTGGGGTCTGAAAGACACACAAAAGGCTCAGGCTAGAAAGGACCAGAGAGGTCATTTGGAATTAATGCTGGTTTTCCTGATTGGTAAGCTGAGGTCCAGATGAGCTGAAGAACCTGCTCGAATCACACAGCCAAAGGAACCTCACGGTCAGGGTGTGAGATCCAGGTCTCGTCAGCCCTTCCCACGCCAACACAAATGCCATTTCTGCGTGCTCTTCAGAGAACAGAGGGTCGGCGTCGTCTCAGCCTTGTCCTGGCGTATCAGTGACCACGCTCTAGATGGCCGCTCAACCCCGGGCCCTGCCTGCTAATGGATGTCCACTGTCCCAAGCCCTTTGGCCCTTCCTACGGAGGCAGGTTTTCCTACCTTCCAGTCGGGGAGCTGCATGTGCTTTAGGGAGTGGTGATCCAGATCGGGACTTGACCCTAACAGAGACTCCAAGGGTGGCGGGGTGGGGAGTGCAGGGGAAGGGAGCCGAATCCAGAAGGCATGGTCCAGCCCAATCTCACCCCTCCCAGCACCTCCCCGCCAGGCACCCAGGCCGAGTTCAGACTCCTCCCTTCACCATGGACTTGATACAATCTGGAAAACGCATTAAACATTACAGAGAGTAGTTGACGCGTAATTAATAAAGTACGGATTTTGGCTGGAAGCCTCAACTTAAAATAGCATGCCGGCTGAGAGCGAGGGCAGGGGAGGGAGGCGCAGAAGATGGCATGTGATGAGAAACGAGACTTATCTCTGCCGGAACGGGGTCGCGTCCCTGAAATTAAGGAGGGGGCAGAAAGAGAACAGTTGTGTTTATGTCATTAATAAGGATGAGGTCAGAGCTCAGGGAGGTGAACCGTCTTGGCCCGGGCTGGCTGTGTGTCCTGGGACAGGGCCAGGGACCCGAGCCTGGGCCGGCGCCTCTGACACTAGTCCACACTCGGGCAGTGAACGAACACCTTTTGTGTCTCCCTGAACTCCTCTCGTGAGGTTGCACCTTCCAGGGCTGTTTTTAATTAGAGATGTTTTAATGGCATTTTGAGACAGCCTGTTCCCTCAACAATTCTCCAGAGAAGCTGGAGGGAGGTTTGTGTCTTCTTTGAGGAAGAAGAAGAAAAAAAAAGGTTGAGGAGGAACCTTTTCTTCTGCCAGCACATTCAGAGAGACCCTTGCTGTGGTTAACCAGCCTTCTGGTGTGAAGGGAGAGGTGAAGAAGGGGCTGAGGAAGCGGAGGGAGAGTGGAGCAGAGGCTCCTGTGGTTAATTCAAATGCCTGGCCTCCGGGCTTTCTCTACGGAAGCTGGAGCCCTGCTGCTTTCTGCCAGCCAACCCCAGCTGGCTTTCAGAAGCAAAATGCAAATTTCTGCCCAGCTAATCAACCCTGACAAGGTAGCGTCACCTCCAGCCTGCCCGTCATTAACAAACGACCCAACGCAGACCTGAGCAATCAGGAGTACCGGCCCCGGGTGGAGGAGGCCACGCTGGAAGCTTCCAGAATCTTTAAAATGAGCTCACCAGAGAGCAGAACCTTGACACCAAAAGAGACACTGAGTCAGACAGGAAGTCGCCGCCTGACCCCCTCATTCCGCTTTGACAATATTGCCTTCCTCTCTCTGTGGGACAGAAATGAACTGGATCGTGTTTAAACAGTAATGAGTGGGTGAGGGCGTGTGGAAGTCTATTGTGTTATGAGCCCCAGTGGGCCCTCTATGAGAATAATTAATCTATTAATTATGTGACACAAGGAAAACAGTCTTGGCTTCTGTGGCATGATCGCTGTGGCATTTGTTTCTATATCCCCAAAGCCGTAAGCACTGTCACTGGCACGTCAGCCAGTCAGTTCAGTCGCTCAGTCCTGTCCGACTCTTTGCCACCCCGTGGACGGCAGCACGCCAGGCCTCCCTGTCCATCAGCAACTCCAGGAGTTTACGCAAACTCATGGCCATTGTGTCGGCGATGCCATACAACCATCTCATCCGCTGTCGTCCCCTTCTTCTCCCACCTCTAATCTTTTCCAGCATCGGGGCTTTTCCAATGAGTCAGTTCTTCCCATCAGGTGGCCAAAGGATTGGAGCTTCAGCTTCAGCATCAGTCCTTTCATGAATATTCAGGACTGATTTCCTTTAGGGTGGACTGGTTGGATCAGTGGCACGTGGCTCTTCAGAAATGTTTGTGGTCAAATCTTCGTTCCAGGTCTCCCAGAGCCTCAGTGTGTTAGTCTATGGCATGGAGATGGAGGGAGCTCCCCTTCCCTCCGGGCTGTTGAGTGCATTCAGTGAGAAGCCACTATGAGTCTGGGAGCCTGGCAGCAGCCCAGTGACGTCTGACTGCCTTGTTCTGGCTGCTTCTGGCTTCTCCCTTCTTCCCTCCCCTGCCTGGGTCACAGTGAGCAAGAGGATCTGAGAGTCAAAGAGACGTGAGGCATTCCTGCCCTCACTCCCCCGATTCCCTGTGCCGGCACCTCCTGCTCAAATATCCGGAACTTGAACCTAGGACTGTGTCCGACTACTTCTTTCCCTGGAGGAAGTAGGTCAGTGATCCAGAGCTGGGGGCCCAGCCACCAGCCAAATTCCCAGCTCTAACCATTCCTGCTTTACTGGGTGGGCGGTTGTCACCAGGAAGGAGGGAAGGGGCAGAGAAGGAGAGTGCTGTCTCTGGTGCCCAGGGGGTGAGGGGGAGGCTGGTGGGAGCCGCAGGTTGGGTTTCACTGGCATTCCAGAGCGGGCTTTCACCCTGCGGCTGAATCAGAGCCGAGGAGCTGCGGAGACCAGAGGAGCCTCAGAGCCGGGCTGTGGGCAAACCTGATAGCCCATCTGGAATCCATCCCTGGCCTGCCCCCTCCTCCCCCGCGCCCTGAGCCCATTGGAGGAGCCACCACTGTGGGAACGCGGGGCCCGGCGCCTTAACCAGCAGGCTGGGCAAATCCCCCAGGTGCCAGCCCACTGGCCTGCACACCCTCTCCCAGCTCTAAAGGCACAGATCCCCTCCGCACCAGCCCCCAGCATGGGTTCCTGCACCTTCCTCTCAGAACCAGAGTGAGCCAACCTCAAGGCTCCCTGTAGCTCCAAAGAAGGAGGTGCCTCAGAGTTCAAGCCATCCTGTGGTCTCTCCAGGGGCCGGAGAGTGTCCCCCTAATCCACGTCAGGAAGACACCTGGGTGGGCATCCAGGTCAGTCAGTTCAGTCGCTCAGTCGTGTCTGACTCTTTGCGACCCCAGGGACTGCAGCACACCAGGCTTCCCTGTCCATCACCGTCTCCCAGAGCTTGCTCAAACTCATCTCCCTCGAGTTGTGATACCACCCAACCATCTCGTCTTCTGTCATCCCCTTCTCCTCCTGCCTTCAGTCTTTCCCAGGATCAGGGTCTTTTCTAATGAGTCAGTTCTTCGAATCCAGTGGCCAAAAGATTGCAGCTTCAGCTTCCGCGTCAGTCCTTCCAATGAATATTCAGGGCTGATTTCCTTTAGGGTGGCAACCAGGTAGCCCTGGACTTTCAGAATCCTCCCAGCCCTTGGCTGCCCGAGTCCTGAATCTCCTTGGATGTCTGGTGCCCTAAAACTCTCATCACTCCAGTGTTCTAAATGCCCAAACTCTCCCAACGAAGGGATCGCAGAGCTGGAAGGGTCCGAGTTATGCCCCAGGCAGGGACCACCAGCTGTCTGCAGCCTCGCACTTGCTTCTCAGCTCTGCCTGAAGGTGGTTTGCTTTGAACCTTGAAGGAGTCATTTGCTGTCTGAGGGACTCAGTTTCCTCTTCTCTAATAGGATACCCTCCTTGCAGGTATGATCATGAGGATCACAGAAGAAAATGTGGATTACAGGGAAAAACAAATGTCGCTCGGTCCTGTCCAGCTCTTTGCGACCTCATGGACTGCAACACGCCAGGCTCCACTGTCCTTCACCATCTTCCAGAGTTTGCTCAAACTCGTGTCCATTCAGTCAGTGCTGCCATCCACCCGTCTCATCCTCTGTCATCCCCTTCTCCTCCTGCCCTCAGCCTTTCCCAGCATCAGGGTCTTTTCTAATGAGTCAGCTCTTCACCTCAGGTGGAGACCACCCCGACCACCCTCTCTGCAGAGCAGCTGATGGCACAGCGGCAGTGATAAGTGCCAGCCTCAGCTGGAGACTCTGCCCCCCCAGGACTCCGTGTCCCCTCCCTCTCTGGGGTGTCCTCCCACAGCCTCTTGGAGAGGGATTTTATTTCTCCATGTCCCCAGCACCGGCACCTCCCTACCCCGGGGACCTGATTGGGGGGTCATGGTGCTATGTTATCACCCACTGTATTTGATTAACCTTCGATCACCACCCAAAACCGAGATACGTATTAAAAACCAGAGACATCCCTTTGTCGACAGAGGTCTGTCTAGTCTAAGCTATGGTTTTTCCAGTGGTCGTGTACAGAAACGAGAGTTGGACCATAAAGAAGGCTGAGTGCCAGAGACTTGATGCTTTCGAACTGTGGTGTTGGAGAAGACTCTTGAGAGTCCCTTGGACTGCAAGGCGATCCAACTTGTCCACCCTAAAGGAAATCAACCCTGAATATTCATTGTAAGGACTGATGCTGAAGCTAAAGCTCCAATGCTTTGGCCACCTGATGTGGAGAGTTGACTCCTTTGAAAAGACCCTGATGCTGATAAAGGCTGAGGGCAGGAGGAGAAGGGGATGACAAAGGATGAGATGGATGGATGGCAGCACTGACTGAATGGACATGAGTTTGAGCAAACTCTGGGAGATGGTGAAGGACCGTGAAGCCTGGCATGCTGCAGTCTATGGGGTTGCAAAGAGCTGGACAGGTCCGAGCAACTCAACAGCAGCCACCCAGACAGCATGTGGGGTTGGACACCTGTGGGCCTCTCCCCCTGTCTCTCCATGAGCAGGAAGGCATACCCCCCACCCCCGGAATACCCTCAGCTTAGTGGGCTGGAAACAGAGCCCACCAGAGGAATCCTGAAATCTGAGTAAAGTTCTCCTTTGTTGGAGAGCCTGACGGGGTCAGAGGCAGCTCAGACCACCTGGAGGGGACGGGCCCTTTGCCCACCACAAATCTCTTTTCACAACAAACTTTGAGAACAGCCTGTTTTCCCAGTGCAACTTCCTCCGTGGTGTTTGCCTAATCCGTCTGTCCAAAATCCCTCTCCAAACACGAGGTTTCCTGCCCAGCACTGGCAATCAGAGAGCTAATTATCTGGGATTAGAGATGGAATGGGGGGTGGGGAGAGGCTCCCATTTAATTACAGGAAAAAATTAGCCCAACTGATGTGGGCAAAGCCACTGGGATTCGAATGGAAGTCCAGGTTTTACAGCAGAGCAGGTTGGAAGGCGCGAGCACCCTGTGCTCCAGCCTGGGTCCTCTGCCCTTTGGCGGCTGTGAGATGAGGAGGAGGGCTCCAAGAGTTTCTCTCTTGGGGATCCGGGAGAGATGTGTGTGTGTGTGTGTGTGTGTGTGTGTGTGTGTGTGTGTGTGTGTGTTGGAGAGAGGCAGGGAGAGAGGCAGAGAGACAGCACAGAGAAAGACAAAGAGGGATAACAGACACGCAGAGAACCTGGAAGTGACAGGAGAAACACAAGGAAGAGAGGGAGAAGGGGACGGGCGGGCAGGAGGCGGGAGGGGCTTGCTGGAGACAGGAGACATCCCCGAGGCCGCCTCCTGCCCTGTCGTCCTCACGGGCTGGCCTTTGGGTCCCTTTCAAGGCGGGAGGGGGGACAGAAAGGCCTCCCCGGCCTTCCTTCTTCTTTCCCCGCTCTCCTTCCTCTAGCACCCGACACACAGACCCATTTAGCCACCCACAACCCAGGTGATGAGTAGGTTCATCCCGGTGGGGGGACGAGGCTGGGATGAAGAGTGTGGCTCCTTTGGGATCTTAGTGATCTGGAGTCCCTTCTGTGGCCTGAAGATAGGGCTTCCTGCCAGTCCTTGCCTCTTCTCCTAGGAGAAGAAGCTCCTGGCTCAGAGAGACATTCATTAAGTTACTCATTCATTCTTCCCTTTTACAAATAGCTAGGGAGCCTGAGTTTGAGTAAGCTCCAGGAGTTGGTGATGGACAGGGAAGCCTGGCGTGCTGCAGTCCATGGGGTCGCAAAGAGTTGGACATGACTGAGTGGCTGAACTGAACTGATCTGAGGGAACAGTATTAGGGGCCAAACCCATCATTGAGCTATGGATTTCCATCAGCCCAGCAGAATGGAAATTACTCTGGCTCTAGGTTATGAGCAATAATCTCACTTCTTCCCTCTCACATACACTAAAACCATCCCAGAAATAGCCCAGAAACACCTCCTTGCCAGCTCCTGTCCACAGAGGATCTGAGCACATTGTGCAAAGACCTGACAAAACACCAAGGCATCAAACAACAAAATGCAAGCCTGTGCAGTACAGTGTTTCAGTACTTGAAAGTGATTATTTATATGCAGTAGCCCACTTCTTTCCAAATAAAGAATTAGGTGACATAAAAGATTGGCAAACATTTATAATGAAAACCACCCCTGGACCAGAAAGCCCGAGTCGTGAGAGGAGCAAAAATAAATACGCTATGAATAAAGCCAAAATAGACACCAGCATCCAGCCTCTAATTTGCCCTGAGTATCCTGGGAGCCACATCGAAAAGGGAAATGGGGTGAACTAGAAATTTTTCATCTCCAATAGAAAGAGATTTCTATTTTTCAGGAGAGACAATTTCCAGACATTACATTCTGTAAGTAATTCACCATGTGAGCCCTTATACAGAAACCGGGGGAAAGTTTGACATCAAAATCAGAAGCATCTTGTATATGGCAGTTTCTTACCTTATCTTCCACCGAAGTGTCAGGCCTGTGACATCCTTGTAGAAGTCATCTTTCAGTGAACTGCTCTCATGGAGTAACCAACAAAAAAAGGCAAGTGGATAGGGCCTTTGAGGAAAGTGAAACTTGCTGGTTAAGCTTTAGAGGCCCAAGTTTGTGGCTTTCTGGAGCTCTACCTTAATTCAAGGACAGAATGCAATTTTTTAATCACCCTCTTTGTGCTTGGCACTCTGTTGAAAGTTGAATAAAATGAACTCGATAGCTTCAGCTTCTGGGAATTTATCATTTTTGTGGGCACTTCTATTGGGGCTCAGACAGCAGAAAAAGAGCCTTAAAATGATCGATAGTAAGATGTTGACATCCTTTATAAGACAAGGGTGAATGCGTTTTGGGGAGGCATTGTTGTTAAGTCACTATATCTGACTCTTTGTGCCCCGTGAACTGTCGCACCTGAGGCTCCTCTGTCCTTCGCTATCTCCTGGAGTTTGCTCAAATTCATGTCTATAGCCATGATGCCATCCGACCATCTCATCATCTGCGTCCACTTCTCCTTCTGTCTTCAATCTTTCCCAGCATCACTGGGGAGGCACGCAGCTTAGTAAAAGACTATAAAATCAAACTGACCCAGGTTCCTGTCTCTCTCTACCACTTACTGGCTCTGTGACTTACTGACCTCTCTAAGGCCCCGTGTCTTCACCAGTAAAGTGGGCTTGGGGGATTAAAGTAGGTACCTGGAATAAGGCAGCTATTGCCTCATGCAGCACTTCATATGCGCTCAGTGAGTGGCGGCTGCACTGTATTCCAGGGTTACTGACGAAGGCGGCCTTCCCAGCATGGGGAGAGGAGGCCTGAACAAGGCGAGGAGGCTCGCCAGGGTGGCGGGGACCCGCAGTCCCCCTCTAAGAAATCCCCTCAAAGCCATCACTTCCTAACGACTGGGATGGCCCAGAGCAGCTCTGCAGCTATCCAGCCTAAGATCTGTCTCTCAGCTCTGTGTCTATCATCACTTGACTGGGAAATCCATGACGATCTGTCTCTCCCATTTGCTTTCCCCTTTGGAGACACCCAGGACTTGGCCTTTCAGCAAAGGAAGGCCCATCTCTCCTTGTAGGAAAGGCCCATCCTTCCCTGCCCAGCCCCGTGATCTCTCCCCAGACCTCTGCCCTCAGGGGACCCTCCTCTGCAAGTCGTGGTGAGGTTCAGGTGTCAGGTGGGGTGAGGGGCATCCCTTCCTGATTCGCCCGGAGGCAGCCCTGTCTAGACTGGATGCCAGCCAGCCTCAGGCAGCCTCCGGGTGACGGAGGAAAGAAGGGCAGACACCCAGAGCTGGGCGGGATGAGAGAGGCAGATCCATCCCGAGCAGCACAGGGTTGGCCTGGGCTGGTCTCACACCAGGCTGGTCTTCGGGCCACACCCCTTTGGCCCACCCTCTCCTGCTCTGCTTTTTTCCCCCCGCGGTTTCCCTGGTACTTTTCAGCTCACTACCAAATTGTCAAAAGCGATGAGAGGCAAAGTGCTGTTCAGTTAATGATTCCGGTCCCTGGAGAGGTGGAGCGCTCTTTTAAGAGGAAAAAAAAACTAGGATTTGGGGGGATGGGAGTGGGAGGGGCACGGAGGGGGGTCGCCTTAGGACTTTACACAAAAGCCAAGCTGCAGCTCCTTCTAGCTCTTTCTTTTAAGGAGCAGATTAGAAGTGGGGAGGCTTGCCCGAGCAGCCTTCTCTCTGTGGGGAAAAGCCGGGGGCCTCCCCCTCACTTGCCTCTTTCTCACAGAGCAGAAAGAGTCTGCAGTGGAATGCAGCCGTCCTTTGGGGGCCCAGCAGCCTCTGCCCTCAGCATCCCCAGCACAGGTCCTGGGGAGACCCTGGCAAAACCACCCCTCCACTCTCAGAGGTCGCTTTCAAAAGCAGGCAGCAACCTCCTGCCCCACAATGGGCGCCCCCCGCTCCTGCCCTTGCTGCCCACCCCCGCCTCCTTCCCCAGCTGTTCCCCTGGGAAAAGGCTGAGAGTTGGGGGGTGGGGAGCTTTGGGCTCCTGAAGAAGTCCCTCCCGGCCCAGTTTTCCTCCTCAGTCTGGTCCCACTTAAGTCTGTGGATCAGGAGTAAATCAGTCAGAAAGTCTTCACCTCTGTGCAGCCCTTTCCAGAGTCCTGGTTGTTTCCAGATTCCTTATCTAATTTGTCCTCACCATAGCGTTGTCATGCTGGCAGTATTTTTTTTTTTTTTTTGGTACCATTTTTGCAGAGGAAGAAAGTGAAAAGTAACTCCCTTGACTGAGGGTCCCCTGTGTGGCCTCCACCCCCAGCCAGTTAAGACGTCAGCCCTGACTGGACAGTCTTCACCTGTCAGGAGGGAAGCCTGACGTGTCAGAGAGGAAACGGCAAACCTCTCTGAAAAGGCTGCCCTCCTCACAGAGGCGAGACCCGGGCACTCTTTAATTCCCATCCTCTCCAAGTGTGTGGACAAGGCAATGGCAACCCACTCCAGTACTCTTGCCTGGAAAATCCCATGGGTGGAGAAGCTGGGGTCGCAAAGAGTTGGACACAACTGAGCAACTCCACTTTCTTTCTTTTCAAGTGTGGCCTGCCTTGAGGGGGAGTTTTATGTTTTGTTTCAGAGTATCCCAGGACGGCCCCCTGCCTTCTTGACCCCTGTCCTCTGCTCACATCCTCATGGGAAGAATCCCATCAGCTGCAGAGAGACAGCCACCCCTGGGCGCCGTGGCATGTGGATGCCCAGGGTCCAGGGGCTCATGGCCTTCCGGGCAGTGGGGCCTCTCAGGGGTTGGAAGGACGGGAGGCTGGAAAAGGTGGGCAGTGGCCGCACCTGGCTGACCCTGGAGCCCATGGCATGTTCTGTTCAGAGAAAAGGCGTACGGGGTTTGCAGTGCACAAGCCCGAGCCTGCTTCCCGCCTTCACCAGCCCCCTCCGTGAGGCCCTGGCACCTGCGGCAGGCAGTGCGGTACCCAGGCCCCAGCAGGGGCTGCGTGCTGGCGCTGCGCCCGGCAGCTGTGGGGTGTCAGCTCGGGAGGGGGCGGGCATCGAGGAGAAGCAGGTGTCCAGCCCGAGAGAAACCGGTGAGCGGGAAGGGTCTCTGAGCATCGAGGCCCGGGTAGGTGGCTAGAGTCCATGCGGACTGAGCAAACGACACGGTCCTTGCTCGCCACCCACCCCGCCCCCAGCCCACCTTCATTAGAATGATCTGGCCCCCAAAGAACAGCAATGAATTAATTAGGGGTCTGTTGTCATGAAGCAGCTCATTATTAAAGTCCCTCTCCTGGGAGAGGAGATGGGGAAAGGTGTGACGGCGACAGCTATTCAAACAGAATCTTTTAAGAGAGAGCGAGGCCCTTCCGCAGCTGCCTGCTCTGCCCTTGGGCTCCGCCCGGAAGTCAGACACAGCGGAACCCACAGGGCAGCCCTGAGCTGCACCGGCCACCCTGGATTTCAGGCGTGGAGGCTTTCTGTCCTCACTGCCCTTCCCTTCTCAGACCCTGTTCTTCAGACCTCGACTCTGACTCCGTCTTCGTGACCTTAACCCTTACTCTCCATCTGTCGCTGAGCCGGCAGAGCTCCAGCTTAGTGCTTCTTTTCAGAGCAGCACCGTGCATGTGTATAGGTGTTGCTGTTCACTCATATCTGACTCTTTGTGACCCCAGGGACTGCAGCACGCCAGGACTCCCTGTCCTTCGCCATCTCCTGGAGCTTGCTCAAACCATGTCCATGGAGCTGGTGATACCATCCAACCATCTCATCCTCTGTCATCCCCTTCTCCTCTTGCCTTCAATCTTTCCCAGCATCAGGGTCTTTTCCAATGAGTCGGCTCTTTGTATCAGGTGGCCAAAGAATTGGAGCTTCAGCTTCAGTCCTTCCAATGAATATTCAGGACTGATTTCCTATAGGATGGACTGATTTGACCTCCTTGTAGTCCAAGGGACCCTCAGGAGTCTTCTCCAACACCTCCTGCTAAGAGCACTTACCAATCCCATAGGAGCCAAAAAAAAGATCATTTCAACAGGTGCTAATATGAGCAGTGTGTCTGTGTGCCAGGTTCCGGAAGATTTGGTTGTGGGGGGTGGGGTAGATACATGGACGTGATTTGCCTCAGTCTCTGCCCGTTCTTTTCTATAGGTGGGAAAACAGAGGCCCAAGAGAGCTGAGTTCTGGCTAGCTGCCTGCCAGCTCTGTGACCTTGAGGAAGTTACTCACACCTCTGTGCCTCAGTTTCTCGTCTGTGACATGGGATATAAGAGCTTTGTGAGGATTACGTGAGATGTGCGTAAAGTCGTTGGCACGATATCTGACAGTGTGTTGTTGTTTAGTCGCTCAGTCTAAAGTGACTAAAGTCACTAAAGTTTAGTGACTCTGGAGAGTCGTGTCCGACCCCACGGACTCTAGCTCACAAGGTTCCTCTGTCCATGGGATTTCCTGGAAAAAATGCTGGAGTGGGTTGCCATTTTCTTCTCCAGGGGATCTTCCCAACCCAGGGATTGAACCTGCATCTCCTGCATTGGCAGGCAGATTCTTTGCCATTGAGCTACCTGGGAAGCCCTGTCCGACAATAAGGGGGATTAAGTCAGCGTAGGCTGTGACTTGCGTTCCTCTCCTGCCTGGTTTCTATCCCTCCATCAATGTGTGTCCCTGCGGCCCTCCTCAGTGCACAGCAGCCCCCAGTACCCAAGGCATACGGTGCTGCACAGGGTTACGCTCCGAGCCCAAGTCTCCGAATAGACTGGGAGAACAAGTCCACCACGGCAATGCAAAAGCAAGAAGGGAGTTTATTGCTAACTCGAGTTAGGGCACTCTGTCACATTCAACGCAGTGGAGTGAGGCAGAGAGCCCCGAGCCCAGAATTACAGGAGTGTTTATAGACTTAGAACAAAGCCAGGGAGTTGGCAAGGGCAGATTGGTTGCAAAGGGTTCTTGGCATCTATCAGTTGGCTAAATTTTGCACACGCGGGCTTGCTTAAGGGACTTTTCGTGTTATCTGGGCTAGCTCTAACCAGGCAATGGGCAGTATGCTGACCGGCTGAGTCTCAAGGTCGGGGGGATGATGATCTCAGCTCCTTCTGGGCAGTGACCCAGCTTTTTCTGTGATTGTAGCTCTGGCTACTTTAGTCCTTGAAGCTTGTCGTGGCTTCTGTCAAGTCTCAACACACAGAACGCAGTGTCTGCTTCCCAGGGGCCGACAGCAGTCTCAGGAAAGATAACCGCACATGTTCACAAGTACCTGTGCCTAGGTGCTTGCAGGGTACCTAACCTCCACGCTAGGTACTGTGGAGGTTCAAAGGAAGAACTGGTAGAGACTTCGTGGAGGAGGTGGCGTTTGAGTTGGGCCTTGAAGGATGATTAGGATCCAGGAAGTAAAATAAATTCTTAAGCAGAGGTATAAAAACCAAGAACCTGGGGACCTAACTGGAAAAAAAATTGCTGGGAATGCCTGAAGGTGGGAGAAGAAGAGGACGACAGAGGATGAGATGGTTGGATGGCATCACCCACTCGAAGGACATGAGTTTGAGTAAATTCTGGGAGTTGGTGATGGACAGGGAGGCCTGGCGTGCTGCAGTCCATGGAATCGAAAAGAGCTGGACACAACTGAGTGACTGAACTGAATTGGAAAATGGTGAGAAGGTCATGTGAGTTAGACCTCTGAATGACACCATGGACTGTAGCCCATCAGGCTCCTCCATCCATGGAATTTTCTAGGCAAGTGTACTAGAGTGGATTGCCATTTCCTTCTCCATTCAGTTGGGACAATTACAGGTAATTTGTGTATGTGTGTGCGTGTGCACACGTGCATGGATGCTTGCAGTGATTTCCTTTATTTCATCTTCCAAAAGTAGTGTGTGTTCATCATTTTTTAAAAAAATAGGAGACCAAGATAAGCTAGAGAAAGAAAATTACAAACACCTGAAATTTAAGGATTTTGCATACAGAAAACGCAGGATCAAATAAGTGTTTTAAGAAATTAATCTGGCAGTGTTTGGTGGAACAGATTAGAGCAGGAATATGCTGGAGGCAGGGAGATTTCTCAGGTTATTGCAGTAACACAGATAAGAGGCAATAAAGACTCAGACCTAGCCCGTTAGTAATGGGAAGAGAAGTACAGCAACATGGATACGTTTCTCTCAGTTACTGCACATTTTCTGCACTGTGGTAGACACATGCCACATGCGTTTTTAAAAAATGACTTTTCCTTTTAAAGTCTCAGGGAGTCTCAGGCGCAAGCCCAGTGTCAGAAAGCCATGCTCACAGCCTAGACCTTGCTTCCGATCTTTCCAGCCTGAAATGCCATCCTCCGTGTTAATGAAAGCAAGAGATTACTGTTCCAGATTATAAAATGTGGGGCAATTTTAGGCCATTGAAAAGAATGAGTTAATTAAAGAGTGTAATAACCCTCTTCAGCACCCGCCCTGTTTTGCTCTTTTTCCAGCTGCAGGTGGCCTTCTTTGTCACCCTGGAGGAGACAGCTATATGATCTATTTTGTTCGCCGGGACTTATCTCCAGGGACACCCAGCACTTTCTAGATGTAATTTTTAGTCCCAGTGCCGGCATTGTCCTCCTGTTTGACTTAGGGAAAGCCGAGGCCCCGGGGGATGCTGAGTGAAAGGGCCTGCGTGCAGACTTTGCAGTCAGGCAGCCTCTGCTTGGAGGCCTGCTAGGCTCCCTCCTAGCAGCCTGATCCTACGCTCGATACTTTGTTTCTAATGCTGTAAGATGGGAAGGCCCACCGCAGTGTTTCACTGTTTGTGTCTCCAGCTTTTTTGCACACTGATTGTCACACTCAATAGATGTTCCGTAAATATGTTGAGACAGTGACGTTGGACTGTAGCCTACCAGGCTCCTCCGTCCGTCCGTGGGATTTTCCAGGCAAGAGTACTGTAGTGTGATAAAGGGCAATAAACCATTCAAAGGTGAAGGTGAAGTCACTCAATCGTGTCCGACTCTTTGTGACCCCATGGACTGTAACCTACTAGGCTTCTCCGTCCATGGGATTCTCCAGGCAAGAATACTGGAGTGGATTGCCATTTCCTTCTCCAGGGGATCTTCCCAACCCAGGTAAACCATTCAAAAGCCCTATGTATATCCAGTCCCAGGACCTGTTAGTTTCCTTTGCCCCACCCCTACCCCTCTCCGCCAGCACCCCCTGGAAATTTTCCAAGGTAGTAGTTAACTCTGGGGGGCATATGTCCATATATATGCCTTGTCTTCACTGCATGCTGTTTCAGAGCTTGGAGAAGCCTGCATTGCCCCCACATGGACCTAAAAGTTGGTTCTAAATCATTCCCAGTTCAAAAAGCCTAAGCGGTTAGATTGTATGCCCACATGGCCAGGGCCTCCCCAGGCCAGTCACCTGAGTGTGATGGCTTGAATGGAGATTCTGAGGCTCCAACATTGCTAGAGCTTTGGGTAAACAGAGATTCTGAATTTATCAGGAGACGCTCATTATTCTTTATGAATTCCTCCTGCTACCCCTCCATGCTCCCCGCCCCCCAGCTCTGTGCGCTCCCAGTGAATTATTGCTTTGCCGCTGCGTGATTTGATTTCATCTGAGGCTGCTTAATGCTTCTTCCGTCCCTCGACCCTCGCTGTGTTTATCTTATTGTTTCCCAGAACAATCAAGTGCTTCCTCTGCCCCTGGCAGCTTCAGCGTGTTCCCGGAGCCTCCTGACCTGCCCAAGCCTTGAGCTGGAGCATCCTTGAAAGGCAGGGCTGGTCTCAGGTCAGAGCCCGGCGCTCTGGAACTGCCTCGCGTCACTCACCTCCCTTGGTTTCTCTTGTCCCTTCCCCAGCCCCTGCCAGCCCTCCCTGGTAGAGCGAGACCCGAGATGCTGGGTTCTGGTCTTCTGGGCCTCGGTGTCAGTCTCCCGTGAGAAGTACAGGGTCAGGCCCTGAGGCAGGAGCTGGTGCCCTTGTGAAGTGTAGCCGGTCCCTACCCCCAGGAAGGCAGGAAGACAGACTGCTCCTCGCCACTCTGTGGGCCATTGGATGGTGATGCCTTGGCCAGCCACTGCTGGCTGATAAGGAGAGAGACGTCATGGCTTAGAAGATAACCCCAGCCAACGTCCCCAACCCCAGGCCAGAGTCTCTGCTCGGTACCTAGTCACCACATCCGCTGTCCTCAGAAGCCAAAATTCTCAGCCTGTCCAAAGATGCACAAGTCCAGAGGCAAGTGGTTCCTCTTGGGACCCCCTCCCTGCTCTCCAGGAGGAAACCCTCCCTGACCTGGCCTTCTGAAATCCAGGAGCCTCTATCCCCGAGGCCCGTGCGCTAGCCCTTCCGCCCCCTGGTTACTGTCTAGGGCAGATTCCTAACATGCACAGAAACAGAAATAACTGAAGCTGGAAATGTCAGTCTCCAGTGTCAAAGCCCCAGGACTGACCGACAACTCACTGGGGACCAGTGCAGGAAGCATCCACGTGTGTGTGTGGAGGATGCGTGCGTGTGTGTGTGTGCGTGCACACAAGGGTGAGGGTCACTGGAGTTCTCAAAGTTTAATGCACCTCAGTGACCTCCTTCTATCTCGTGGACAGGAAGGATCCTTAGTTTCCCTCTTGCTCGTCTCTCCTGGCTCCATGCAACCCACAGGCCACGTTTTCCAGGCTCCTGTGCCCTCTGCCGTTATCCGAGCATTTAGGGGCAGGCTCCCAGCTGTCCTCCAGGGAGCCTCAGCCCACTGGACTGTGTGTGACTGCTGTTTGCACAGATTAGGGGCTGAGAGGTCGCTGCTGCTGTGTGTCCATGGCCGGCTGTGGATTCACGTGTAGTCAGTGCCGGAGAGAGGGAGGAAGAATCTCAGAGACCGAATCTACCAGAGACTTCAATCTATCAATAATTCGGGTCATGAAACTCTACAAAAATAAACTTCAGCACGAATCCTCGCCCTCGAAGCGCTGAAGGCACAGCTGCGGATACACACGCTCATTAACTCACTGCCAAGTTCAGTCTGAGCAGCAGCAGACTTCTCTACCTTCTTCAACAGACTCAGTGTGTACACACACACACACACACACACACACACACACACACACACACGCATGCATATAGACACACACTCTGCACTACGCAAGCGCAGAGTGCTGAGACAGAAATAAAATCAAAGAACACAGGCCTCCTCCAAGGGGAATTTTACGACACATGGTGGTAAGACCTGCGGAAATTGTTGAGCCCTCAGCGACTACATATCAAAAGCCTCACCCTCTCCAAATTTACTCAGGTCTGACAAACCGAGTTTCCAAGAAATCTGGGCTTGGATGTAATAATTGCACTTCTACGTTTATGTCACACTTTATGAAGTTTCCAGAAACTTCGCATTTCCTTCCCCTCCTGCTTCTCAGTTTCGGTATCAGCCCCTCCATGAAGCCCTCCGCTCCTTGCCAGCCTGCCTGGATTTCCCCCCGCCTGATGGGACTGTCCACTTGCCCGTTCCTGGGCCTTCCTAAGGGAACCCTTTCCCAAAGCGTCCCCAACTCTCAACACAAGCCTAGCTTCCAGGGCCATGTGCTGAATGAACATTGGACAGTCCTGAAATTCATGGCTAATAAGTCATTTCATTCTCACAACATCCTGCTTGAGCTCTGAGGACAGAAGTTACCACCCTTATTTGGCAGCCACGGAAACCTATTACACAAACAAGTGAAGCGACTTGCCTGAAGTCACACAGCCAATTAATGAGAAAGCCGGGATTAGATCCCAGCCCTGCAGACACAAACCAGCGCCTCCTCTGCGGGGTGCTGCCTCTCAAACCAATCTGCTTCCTACTGAGATGTCCAAGAAGATCCCTGGTTCTATGGCTCCTCAGCAGCTATTACAAAAAATACTGTGACTGCTAGTACCCCTACTACTACTAATAAAGTGATATGAGAGTGTCAGATCCCAAGCAAAAGCTCCATAATTTAGAACTAACTAGAGAAGAAGTTGATGCATAAGAAGAAGCGTTTGGAGGGGCCTGCAGGTAAGCTAGTTAATTGGATATGCTGATTTGAATTGGATATTCAAGTAAAGAGGCTGTCCTTAATTTCTGTGCAGACCCAGCTGTGATTTAAAGGCGAGTGACTGCTAATGGGATTACTATTTCATTCTCCTTTCGAAGAGGCCCCTCCCACCTGGAAGACCAGACAGTACATCTCCCCTGGATTTCAGCTCACCTCCTCCTGCCCCAGAGCCAGCCCTCATCAGCTGACTCAGCCTCCCAGCATGGTCCTCCCAAGTGAGGCTCTGAGCTTACTGCCACCTCTAGGAGACAGGTGATTGACCCACTGTGGCCTTGGGGGCCGAAAGAGGAAGAGCAGCTAAAGACAGGGTTTGGACACTCATCTACCCATCTCCTCTGTTCTCGGCTGCAGTGAACAGCTGTGTATGCCCATTAATATTTCTTAGGAGAGTCACAAAGTGACTCTGAGAAACTGGACTCTGTATGGGTAACCCAGTTCTGCCACTCTTTAGCTGTGTGGTCTTGAGAAAGGGACGTCCTTCTCTGCGCCTCCAATTTCCTATCTGTACAATGGGAACAGTAATAATGTGCCCTTCAGGGGTGGCTCGTAAAGATTAAATGAGTTCATTTTTGTTAAGCGCTTTCGACAGCAGTCAGCACGTTATAGAAGCTATAGAAGTGGCTGTGTATTTTGTGTGTTTAGTCACTCAGTCGTGTCCAGCTCTGTGCGACCCCGTGGACAGTAGCCCGCCGGCTCCTCTGTCCATGGGATTTTCCAGGCAAGAGTACTGGAGGGGGTTGCCATTTCCTTCCCCAGGGGAATCTTCCTGACCCAGGGATCGAACTGGCATCTCCTGCATTGCAGGTGGATTCTTTACCTCTGAGCCATCAAAGAAGCTCCAATAGAAATGGGAGCTATTATTAAATTCTTTAGGCCAACAGGGCCCTTTGAAAAATCCACCAGGTCCATCCTACCTGAGGCAGGTCCACATTTAACCATGAACCAAAGAAGTCATCCCGAGTTCAGAGCCCTCCTGAGCAGGAGGGCGTGGCCGCCTGCGGTCTCCCACTGAGCAGCAGGGCTCCTCGCAGCAGGAATTCTGACTAGACTGAGCCCCAGTCTGCTTGTGCAATGGTTTAGGCACGCGATTTTTCTTTTGCTGGTCTCTGTAGAGACTGTCACCCTCCATGGTAGGACACTGTCCATCTTGTCCCACCTTATGAGCGGTGTCCAAGCAAAATGGCAACTGCTAAATCTGCACGAGGCCCGCCCTCCCAGGAGAGGAGGAGCTCAGCTAGAAAGTGACCGGCTTTCCCCGTCTGGCCTGTGGCCCCTCCCTGCCCTGCACCGACTCCACGCCCCTCCTCTGCCTGGTTGGATTACCTGGCGGGGGCCTGTGCAGCTCGGTCTGATAACACCCTTCTCTTGGATTGGATTCCTGGCCTGTTTCAGCGTCCTGTGTCCTTGTGGTCGTTGGATCCTGGCCCTGGGGCACAAGCTTTAAAGCCAAAGAGAACTCAGTTCGCAGGACCCCGCAGGACAGACGCAAGCTGTTGCGTCTTAAAATCCACTTTTGTCTGGGTTTCCGCCGCAGTCTCCACCGTCCCCATCCTGTGTCTGGGGAGGACGGAGGGCAACCTCGAAACTGAAAACTTCCAAGGCAGAGAAAGACGGGGACCCCTGGGTTTGAATTACAGCAGGGCCACCCTTGTCCCGTCTCAGTCCAGGGCTGTTGGCTTCATCAGCCATGTTTTCCTCTGGACCACTCTGGATGGAGCAGGTGGGAGCCCTAGGCCCGGCCCTGGCCATCTGCGTCCACGAGTGGAAGGGCTTGGGTGAGACGGGCTCCAAGCCCCGTAGCTCCAGCAGTTTCCCTAAGTCTGTGATTCTCCTGTGACAGGCACGGAGCAGATCACCTATTCAGAGAGGGAAGCTGAGGCTCCGGGAGGTGAGGTAAGGGGCCTGAAAGCGAACAGGAGGCAGAAATCAAGCCCAGACAAGAGCAAGAGCACAGTCAGAGCAGAAACCCCGGAACCCGGTGTCGCGCTTGGCGTGCTGCCCGCAGGGAGAGAGGGGAATCAGGGAAGGGAACGGCCTCTGCTGCCCAGCTGGCCGGTTCCGCCCGCACCTCATCCCTGGGACCCCAGCCCCCTGTCCCCCTTCTCCATCTTCTCTGTCTTCTCATCGGAATCTCGGAGGACCACACAGCTCGAGGCGGACAGCACGGACTTCTCAGGCAGAACTGCTCCCCTCTCCAGGATTTAGAGGGAATGACATAGGCTAGCTCAGTTCAGGCTCAGTATCAAGAACATTTTCTGTTCTGGTTTAGTTTCAGCTCTGATGTTTACAGAGTTCTGTAGGTTTGATTCTGGCCTCAACTGGTTTATTGAAAGGTTTGGATTATAGACAGGGGAAAAAAAAATGTTTAGGCTTCTTATTCAGGAAAAAAAGGACTGGGATTAGTCCTATCTGGGACATTCCAGAGTATGTGATGATAAATTATCTTTGGTAAGATTCCATTCCAATGTGACCATGGGTACCGTCTAGTCCCAGGGCCTGGAAAGGGAGGGCCAGACGTGGTGTTCCTCTTTCTGAGTGCGTGTGCCCAGCGTTTTGGGGAGGAGGCTGATTTATCTGGCAGAGGGTTAACCAGCCTGCACAGGTGAGGGTATCCTGAGCTGGCCAGCCCTGAAGTAAGATGATGGTTCTGCAGCTCTTGGGGCTGAGCCAGGGCCTGGAGGAGAATTGAAACATCCTTGGAGAAGAGCAGTAGGAAGCCACTAGTTAGGAAGAAAAAGGTCGAAAGAGGAGTTTAGGGGAAAAGAAGAGTCCACCCTACAGGGGAGTTTCTGGGGTAAGAGTGGCTGAGAGGAGTTTCTTTGGTTCCACTGAGGTCACCTCCTCCTCTTCCAAGCCAGAGCTCCCACTAAAGTCACCCACGAAGCAGACAAGGAGAACACAGCGCCTTGACTCCCGCCCTGCTCCACCGGCCCCACCCCGGGATCCAGGCACAGGGCCTCTTGCAGGAATCTGCTGGTCCCGCCACTAGGAACTCCAGAACCACTGTACCCCGCCCCGCAGGGGGATCATGGTCTCCTTCTTACCCACGCCAGTCCAGCCCAAGTTAACAATCGCAGACCATACCCCGGCTCAGGCCCGTCAAGCACGCAAACTCTTAGGAGGCTAGGATAATGTGAACAGGAGCACTAATCCAACTTTCCCAAGTCTGCAGTAAAAAAATGCCCCTGACCTTCCCTACTTGGCCAGCAAAAACTGAAAATGCATCCATCCCTCCATGCTGGCATGTTTACTGTGGCATTGGGCTCCATGCTTAGCCTTTGCGATGAGTAAGTCCTTGCTCTCAGTGGGGTGGGAAAAATGGGCAGAGGGAAGGAGATGGTTAGAAGTCCAAGAGAGAAATCAAAGTGAATAGGAGGGAGGGACTTCATCTTAAAATCATCCAGAAAAAACTGTCTTTTGACTTCAACTTTGATTTAGCACTAAAGAGCCCACGATACTTTATCAGCTGGATCATAGTTCCTGTCATTTCAATAAGCATTTCTCAAGCAGTCCCTTTTATCCATCACCAGCCCTGTTCCCAGTTTCATTCTAGTGCTCAGATGCTGGTCCTCAGAGAAACAGAAAGCATTCCTGCCTTCAAAATGTTGGTGGACTTATGCACATGTGAGGCAATCAGAACAATTTAAGTGGGTAGTCAATATGCATTAGCTAATACATATACAACGAACAAGTCAATTGATTATAATCTCAGGACAAAATGTCTGGTGGGGTGGGGGGGAAGCCCTCAGGGTGAGGAGCAATTAGTGTGGTAGAGATATTGGAGAAGGCTTTATGGGGGAAGTGGGCTTGAACTAGGGGGTTTAGATGGACAGAGAACAAGAAACGGCCCGGGCTGGCAATATTGGTCAGCAGTCAGCTTCTGTGTTGGAAACAAGAAGCCTGGCAGGAGGAGTGTGTTGAAACCATGGGCTCCCCGTCTTCTTGTCTCTGTCTGAACTGATGGTCCTCAGGGGCCTCTGTCCGATGGCTTTCCAAATTCTACGTAGAACTTGAGTGCTAGTCGCTGAGTCATGTGACCCCATGGACTGTGGCCCTCCAAGGCTCCTCCGACCTTGGGATTTTCCAGGCAAGAATACTGGAGTGGGTTGCCATTTTCTTCCCCAGGGGATCTTCCCAACCCAGGGATCGAGCCCCAGTCTCTGGCATTGCAGGCAGAGTCATTACCTCCTGAGCTCCAGGACGCTTCATGTATTGCTTAGACTACGGGAATGTTTCTCCAACCCCCAAGCTGGTAGTATCCACATCGGCTGGGCATTTATTAGAAACGAAATTTCTCAGGTCTCATTTCCACTGAATCAGAAACTCTAGGATAGTCCCAGGGCTGAATTTCTCCACTCCCTCCAGGTGGTTCTCGGGCATGCTGGTTTGATAACCGTGGGTTACATTGGTGCTTTTAAACCCCAGCTGCTCATTAGCATCCCCCCGGGAGCTTTGAAACCCAAAGAAGATGCCAGGTCCCCCAGCACAGAGTTACTGATGAATGGATCCAGCCATGTGTTTTAAAAACTCCAGATTATTCTCGTGTACATTGAGCCTGAGAAGCACCAGACTTGATGATCTCTAGGTTCTTCCTGATTTCTTATCCTGGGATGGACTCTGAGACTGACTCCCAGATTTCTGTCCTCAGGGATTCCTGGCTCCCCAAAATCACCTGGGGGGTTTGCACACATCATTCAGGGGATATTGTTGTGGTGGGGTGGCGGGAGCAGAAAGCTCTTTCTGAGATCCTAAAATCTTGACTCTCGATGACTAGTTTTTGGATGGTTTCTGTGCTGGTCCCACCATCCTCCCCTACCTGCTCAAGGCAGAACCAGCATGTGTAGATGTCGATTCTCCTGCCCCAAACGCAAGCAAGTGTGCACAAGCACACACTCACACACCCCCATCACAGTGTCGAGAACATGTGCATACACACGCAAGAATAACCATATAAGGATATCCAGATCACACCCAAAGGCATATATGCACACACAAGTAAACCCACCATTAGAAGGTTCAGACCAGCACACTCAGACTGCTTGGGAAAGGATCCCTCTTGGTGGAAACTGGGCTGTTTGAACTGGAAGCACCTCTGTCTTTCCTGTCACCCAGCCTGCTTCAGGGTAGCCCTTGGGGACCAGACGTGAGGATTATCTTCTATAAACTACCTGCTCTAGGCTCAGGCAGGGAATTCACAAGGGGCTGCAGAGGACAGATGCTGAGGATGCCTTTGTTTCCTTCCTAGATTCGAGCCGATGGTCCCCCCCACGGTGGGGTCCAGTATGAGATGGTCTCCGTGCTCAAAGATGGGAGCCCCATCCTCCGGGACATGGCCTTCTCCATCGACCAGCGCTACCTGTACATCATGTCCGAGAGGCAGGTACGTGCTGACACCAACTCCTGCTCTCCCGAGCCCGGGAGGCGCAGATAACCCATGACCTTTGTGCAGAAGCTTTTCCGCGGAGCAAGAGAGACCCCTGGGCCTGCTGCTCAGAGGCCCGGGAAGCTTATGCAGGGAGTCAGGGAGAAGCCACTGGGGCCAGTCTCTTCCCGGAGCTTCTCTGCAGGCCACAGACCCTGTCCGAGCACATGATGAACAGCCCCGCAAGAACGGGCCAACTGCTCGGAGCAGCTTGGTGTGATTAGAAGGTAGATTTACTGCCCCGGGCCCACAGAGTCTGCTGCTCAAGGGAGCCAAAGAGGTGTAAATAATCCTGGCCTCCAGGCTGGACTCAGTCCTGGGAGAGATAGACCCAAGATAGGGCCCCAAAAGGAGATTAAAAAAAAAATCTTGGCCGGAGTCTTAGAGGGATGCAGGGTAGAAGTTGGCCAGCTCTGAGGAGCTGCAGCTCTGCCTGCAGAGATGGGAGCCCTGAGGAGTGAGCCTCTCTCCTTTGCTGGGTGACCCCCGAGTGGGCTCCCCACCCGCCTGGGTGAAACACTATTCCCTCGGGGTTTTATTCGATCTGCACATGTAGGAGCAGAGAGAAAGCAAAAGCAAGGAGAGCGGTAGTGAAGGGCAAGAGAAGGGGAAGACAGGGATTCACCGAAGCAATGGAGACGCAGCAGGCAAAGCTGAGACCTTAGGGAAAGCTGGCTCCTCTTCCACTCATTGCCAGTGGGTCAGCAGTTGGTCAGCAGTGGCGGCGGTCTTGGCCTTGACCTGCACATGGTAAGACCAAGGCCGTAAGAAGCAGAAGGAACCATGACTCTCTCTTGGTGCGGAGGACACTGACTTGGGCTAGATAAGGGTGCTGTGCTGGACGACCAGCGAGCTCTTGCAAGCTGCCTTCTTGCTCGGACATCATTCTCAAAACACTCTGCAAAGATCCCAGGCGTCGGTCATCAGCTTCACTTGGCCCGGCATTCTCTCTCTTCCTTCGTGTTTGTGTTTGTGAATTCTGAGTCAGAGACAAGGGAGGAGGGAGGGAGGGAGGCGGAGGTAAACGGGTACCCGATGGCATAAGGGCAGTAGGCTGCAATTCTAACTTGAAAATTCCTTCTCAGAAGAGATGACACAAATCATAGGCTAATCATCAGCAAATTATACCACTTCCTCTTGAAGCCACGTTTTTTTTTTACCTTCCTTTATGTAACCCCCATGATCAAGGCATAAATAGGTCCAGATGGGAACTTATAACCCTGAAAAAGAAAAAAAAAATGGCTGGTCATGTATTTATTGGGAACAATGTTCTGGAAAAACATCAAAATAATGGAACTTGGTCACTGTCCTTAAGTTGCTTGGAATCTAACAAGGGAATATTTAGCATCAAATTGGAGGCTATAAATGCTGTGCCTTTCCTTCCTGTTTTTGTTTATAAGACAAACAGTTATTTCTTTAAAATGGTAGATGGGCACCATACAAATTCAAATAATACATACAGAAAAGGAAATAAGTTCCCAAACCAAACACCCCCAAATGTAACACCGTGTCATCATTTGATGAACACCATCCTGGACGCTTCTGCAGAATCATCTACATATTTAGAAGGATGGGTGAATAGATGGTCCCCTGCTGCTACTAAGCCCCTAGGCAGGTGCATAAAAGGATGGTCAGAGGGATCAAACAGACCTGTGGTCCCCCACCTTTTTCACACCAGGAACCAGTTTCATGGAAGACTATTTTTCCATAGATGGCGGTGGGAGGGTGTCGGGGTTGGTTTCGGGATGATTCAAGCACATTGCATTTATCGTGCACCTTATTTCTATTGTGATTATACCAGCTCCACCTGATATCATCAGGCATTAGACCCTAGAGGCTGGGAACCCCTGAAATAGAGCCAGGTTGACACAATATTAATATTTTCAGAAGATGTTAAGTATGGCTGAGGAGCAAGCTGATCAGTTCAGTTCAGTCACTCAGTCGTGTCCAACTCTTTGTGACCCCATGAATCGCAGCACACCAGGCCTCCCTGTCCATCACCAACTCCTGGAGTTCACTCAGACTCACGTTCATCGAGTCAGTGATACCATCCAGCCATCTCATCCTCGGTCATCCCCTTCTCCTCCTGCCCCCAATCCCCCCCAGCATCAGAACCTTTTCCAATGAGTCAACTCTTCGCATGAGGTGGCCAAAGTACTGGAGTTTCAGCTTTAGCATCATTCCTTCCAAAGAAATCCCAGGGCTGATCTCCTTCAGAATGGACTGGTTGGATCTCCTTGCAGTCCAAGGGACTCGTAAGAGTCTTCTCCAACACCACAGTCCAAAACCATCAATTCTTTGGCACTCAGCCTTCTTCACAGTCCAACTCTCACGTCCATACATGACCACAGGAAAAACCATAGCCTTGACTAGATGGACCTTAGTCGGCAAAGTAATGTCTCTGCTTTTGAATATGCTGTCTAGGTTGGTCATATCTTTCCTTCCAAAGAGTAAGCGTCTTTTAATTTCATGGCTGCAATCACCATCTGCAGTGATTTTGAAGTCCCCCAAAATAAAGTCTGACACTATTTCCACTGTTTCTCCATCTATTTCCCATGAAGTGATGGGACCACATGCCATGATCTTCGTTTTCTGAATGTTGAGCTTTAGGCCAACTTTTTCACTCTCTTGTTTCACTTTCATCAAGAGGCTTTTTAGTTCTTCTTCACTTTCTGCCACAAGTGTGGTGTCATCTGCATATCTGAGGTTATTGATATGTCTCCCAGCAATCTTGATTCCAGCTTGGGCTTCTTCCAGCCCAGCATTTCTCATGATGTACTCTGCATATAAGTTAAACAAGCAGGGTGACAATATACAGCCTTGACACACTCCTTTTCCTATTTGGAACCAGTCTGTTGCTCCATATCCAGTTCTAACTGTTGCTTCCTGACCTGCATACAAATTTCTCAAGAGGCAGGTTGGGTGGTCTGGTATTTCCATCTCGTTTAGAATTTTCCACAGTTTATTGTGATCCACACAGTCAAAGGCTTTGGCCTAGTCAATAAAGCAGAAATAGATGTTTTTCTGGAAGTCTCTTGCTTTTTCCATGATCCAGTGGATGTCTCTGGATAAAAATTCTTTCTTGGGTTCTCGGAGCCCCATGAAGTAGAAAAGCAGAAAGAGCCAACAGAAGTGACCAGTGAGACTTCGGTGGGACCGAGACGATGCTGAGACGCGTCTCTGGGCTAAATGCTCCGTCATCTCAGTCCAGTCTGACTCTTTGCAGCCCTATGGACTGTGTCGTCTGCCAGGCTCCTCTGTCCACGGGGTTCATATCTTTCACTCAGATGAGATGCTTTTTGAAATTGAATTCAAAACGTGACCGAGGGAAAGGGCTGGAGGCCAATAAGTGGCCTTCAGGGAATATAATGACCTCTCCAAACCATATCTGATGCTGCCTCTGAGAGCCTCAGCTCTGACTAAGCCAGCGTCTGCAGCTCATTTCTGAGTGACCCTCCTTCAGTCTCATCTTCTGGGTCTGCTGCCCAGGTCCTGTCAGTTTGCACCAAAGCAGAGCTGCTCACACCGAGCAGACACAGCCGGAGTCTGGGTTTCACGCCCTGTGGCTGTCTTGAATCAGGTGAGCTGTGAGTCGGGGAGGTCCCTGTGCCATGCGGAGCCCGGATCAGTGGGCAGCATCAGGGCGGGGGAGGGGGGAACTGGTGGTAGAACTCAGAGTCCTGTCGCTTGGAGAGCCACAGGCCACGTGCCAGTCGCTACCCCGGGGGTCACTCCAGGGGCCGGGCTCGGGGAGGGGGCCAAGAGCCACTTAGGAGGGCCATCTGAGGCGAGCGGCGGCGAGTGCAGAGTTCTCACAAGCAGCCTGGACCTCTCTAAGGGAGCAGTTGAATGTGTGGCAAGAGACCAGTCAATGGTAATGAAATTGGATGACGTGCGTTCTGGCTCAGTGTTTGCTCTGATACTGGATGTATGACCCCCTTAACAGCCTCTATTTCCTCCCTTCTGAAATGGAAGAAGTGAG
>SJYC01113326.1:0-33991 GCA_006408675.1 Madoqua kirkii
ATCCGTGGGATTTTTCCAGGCAAGAATACTGGAGTGGGTTGCCATTTCCTTCTGCAGGGGGTCTTCCTGACCCAGGGATCGAACTCTGGTCTCCTGCATTGCAGGCAAACTCTATACTCTGAGCCACCAGTGAATCCTGGTGGAAATGGAGGATTTGTGTCTAATAACAGGATCCTGTCTGAGGTCTGACACTCTCAACAGGGTGGCCTCAGACAAGTCCCACCACCTCGTCTCACAAGGGTCGATGTGATATGGGCTGAGATGGCAAGCAGGGAGTTCCTGCCGCATCACCTCGCACACCACAAACGATCATTCCTGACGCCCCCTCCCAGCTCTCAGCCCTTAGGATCCCATTACGCAGGAGGGCGGCGACCGTGGGTGCTGATTAGGAGGAAGCTAAGTGGCGGTAGGCACTGCCAGCAGGCCTCAGGCCAGGCCAGGAGACCTGTGTTCTCGTCCCGACCCCGCTCTAACCAGCTGGGTGACCTAGACCCTGAACTTCTCAGGGACTCAGTGTCCTCAGATTGAAAGATGGAGAGAATAAATATGACTGTAGAGTCTCTTTCAGCTATTAAAGAGTTTGTCTAAGGTATGGGGATCAGGACTCTTTTCCATCTCCAGAAGACAGCCTCAGAAGCACAGGAAACAATCTTGAGGTTAGACCAAAAGGATTTTCTGAAGGAGGCTTTTTATGAGACTGTGTGTTCTCATATGAACTTCTTCCCCTAAGGATCAACCTGCAGTGGGGATAGAACGGTGGCTATGGGCTTCCCTGGTGGCTCAGTTTATAAAGAATCGGCCTGCAATGCAGGATCCCTGGGTCGGGAAGATCCCCTGAAGAAGGAAATGGCAACCCACTCCAGTATTCTTGTCTGGGAAACCTCATGGCCGGAGGAGCCTGGAGGGCTACAGTCCATTGGGTCTCAAAAGTCAGACAAGACTGAAGTGACTAAACCACCACCATGGATAAGCAGATTCCTGTTTTGAGGCAATGATCTAAGGCTTTGGAGTTCCCTGAAAGACCTAAGACTTTATAAGACATGATGGGAATGGGGGTCTCCATCACTCCACTTTACAGTAAACCTCTGGGCAGCCTCCTCTCGTCTCTGCCTGCCCAGGGTCCCTAGCTTTTGTCTCCGTTTCCCTCCCCTTCCCCCAAATCACGGTGCCTATTGTATCCTTGACGCTGACTCCCTATGGAGTCAAAACAATCCAATACAGGCTCATGTGCCCAGGCAAGCTTCCTCTCTCTCTCTCTCTTAGTTAATTAAATGTAATTAAGAAATAGGACTAGTAAGAAGTGTTGGGCCATTAGTGCCTCTGCTTAACGACCTTTGACAAGTTGGTGTTAATGTTCTGCTAATAGACCCAAGGCCCACCGTCCCAGGGGAGTGGGTGGGACCTGATTCCCCCAATCCTACTAATTGCCCAGGTGCCCCCCTGATAGGCTGCCGGCCCTTCCTTAGAAAGTCCGCCCGGCTTCCTCAACAGCGAATCCACTGGCAGATGTTGTGGGAGGGGATACGAGCTGCTATCACATCCTCGGTGTCTAAATGAAGTCGGACTGCGGGTCCAGGGAAAATCAGGCAGTGAGCCAAGTGAACACGTAAGTCACGAGATCAAAAGAAACCCGATAGGCTGCGTTTCCACCCAACTCGTCAGGCTGGCCACTCTCCGAAAGAGAAGCTCCCTCTGTACGCGGGGCGGATGGGAGAGAAGTATGGGGATGGAAGCAATTATTCTATTTTATACTTTAATTAGTTTGAATTAGCAGAGGGAATAGAGGCATAAAATGATCCAGCGAAGGGTGAAATGGAAAAAGGGAGTGGAGAATGCTCTGCAAAGGCTAGAAAAGGCCTTGGGAACAGCAGAGAGGCTGGCGATGGGTGTGGGCGCACGCGCACATGTGTGTGTGTGTTTAGGGTGGGTGCGGGCATGGGATGCTGCTGTCTATTTCAAGACCTGGAGAGGCAAGATAGCATAGTGACTAATAGCAGGAGCATGGCCGTCGGACCATCTTGCACATCATCTGTTGCCACTAACTAGACATATGGCTTTGAGAAAGTTGTGTCACTTTTCGACATCTCACTTTCTCCATCTGTATAACGGGCCTAAGAGTGGTGACTGCTGCGAGGATTGAGAGACCATATACAGACTACCTAGCATCGTGTCTAACACACAGTCAGTGCTTTCAATAAGTGGCAGTGGTTATCATCATTATCCCAAGACCCGATGCTGGGAAAGACTGAAGGCAGGAGGAGAAGGGGATGACAGAGGACAAGATGGTTGGATGGCATCACCGACTCAGTGGACATGACTTTGAGCAAACTCCAGGAGCTGGTGATGGACAGGGAGGCCTGGCGTGCTGCAGTCCATGGGGTCACAAAGAGTTGGACACGACTGAGCAACTGAACAACATTGTCATTAGTGGGTTTATTAGAATTTCTGAGACCCCA
Organism: Madoqua kirkii; assembly: GCA_006408675.1. Classification (NCBI taxonomy): domain Eukaryota; kingdom Metazoa; phylum Chordata; class Mammalia; order Artiodactyla; family Bovidae; genus Madoqua; species Madoqua kirkii. The sequence goes on from SJYC01113326.1 coordinate 2,457, forward strand.
GGGAGGGCCAGAAGCATCTCCACTGTAAGTTATGGCTGAGACAGACCCCAGTCTCAGGCAAACACCTCCAACCTGACATTCTTGCTGCTCGATCCCAAGGGACGCCTCAGAAAGCTCGGTCCTGGTTGAACAACAGTGTCCGGCTGAGTCGCTCACAGTCTGCTATTTATTTTTAAAATACAGGAATGTGCCCAGCAGACTAAACAGTCCCGCTCCCCTTGATACAGACGGAGGCAGCTCTGGGCTCATGTGTGAGGCCCAGGAGGCCAGTATTCCAGGCATCTGTGGAGAGAAGGGAGGGGGACCCTGAGCCCCGGTCATCTCCCAAGACTTGGGCTCCTGTCTGGCCACATGTGTGGACAGTGGGCTGGAAAGGGGCTGCCCCGGGGGCATATCGTGTCTGGACTCAGGCTCCTGTCTGGCCACATGTGTGGACAGTGGGCTGGAAAGGGGCTGCCCCGGGGGCACACCATGTTTAACCTCTGCAACAGAGTGGACTGTATCTCCAGCTCACTGCCATAGATGGAGCCGCCATGTTCAAACTAAGTCATGCGTTCAGGCAGGTGCCCCACAGGCTGCTTGTCTCCTCTGCAGCATCCAGACTGGAGCCTCTGCTGGGAAGACGTGAACGGGCTGGGGTGGCTGGATGACCAGGGCTAGCGTGGTCTGGAGCCACGTCCTTCCCCACGTACGGCAGCTGGAGCCAGCGGGGCCGTCAGCCACGGTGGCTTCCACGAGGCCTCCCGCTGCATCCCGGGCTTCCTCACAGCAGGGCGGCCTGAAGGTGCTCAGGCTTCCTGAGCACGGCCGCTCAAGGCTCCAAGAGTGAATATTCCCTCAGATCAGGTGTATCAGGCGAGTGTATTCTCCTCTGTTCTGTCTCAACAAAAATTCAAAGCAGCGGACATTAGAGCCTTCAGCACGTCATAGCTCTTGGACAGACTCTTATAGCTCTCAGGTCTCAGACTGTGTTATAGCTCTTAGATCCATGTTACAGCTCCATGTTACAGCTCAGTTTTATTTAGAAAATAGCAGGAAAATACATCCTCGAGGCGTGAGGGCATACCAACCCAAAGACACGAGGAGAAGAGAGGGGAGCACACCAGCGCTCGGGAGAGACAAAGAGAGAGACGCCCGGCCTTTGGCTCCGCTTTTTGTGTGGTTTTTCTCCTCCCCCGGGGCCTGCCCTGCGTAAATCGGGCGAGCCAGGAGTGCTGTTTGTCCCACCTGAGGTCCTCACTCAGGTCCTCGGACCTTTGTTCCATTTCCGCGGCTTTTCCCTTCCTTGTCTTTTAGCCACCGCCATTCTGGACTCCTGTTTCCTATTCTAACTACCTAGCAGGTGGGAATGTTTTTGCCTTCTTTATGATTTAACCTTAGAAGTCATACAGTCCCCTCTTCCGCCCGCCTCCTCACCTCTCTACTGCCCATCTTCCCTTGACTCTGGCGGGTGTAGCCCATGACCCCGCTTTGAGACCCAAGGCACGGAGAAGATAAATACATAGTTTCCTGTCTCGAAGGGTCAGGGACCCACAGAGCATCTGAGCTGGTAAGGATTTCAAAGCTCACCCGTCCTGACCCCAGTATGAGGCCCATGGGGCACGGAGCAAGCCAGCTTCCTTTTCAGCCTGTGCTACACCCAACACCTAAGGTCAGAGTCCCCAGAACTGGTTTGGTTTCCCTAAACTCACAGAGAAGCGCCAGTGGCTTTAAAGCTTGCTGTTGATGGACTGAAGGGTGCGTTGAGCCCTAAAGGAGACCCACATCAAAGGCGGCTCTTGAAACTGCTTCCGGGAAGCCTTTGACGGAATCCGTCAGGAACAGGATCACGCTGCCTGGAAATTGCCCAGGCCGTGGCATGCGACACTTGAGGGCTGCCCCGGTCTGTCTCCCGTGCAGATCGCAGCAGCCGACTCAGAAGACCCTTCTCCAGGGCGACCCACCTTCACATGCAGGGCAGGGCAATGGGGCTTCACTGTGGATGAATGGACAGTGACTTTCTAACCACCTCCAGCTTAAGTCATTTCAGAGACTTGGGGCAAGGAGAATTCTGGCCTGGAGCTACTAGAAATCAAAATTATTTGGAAAGATTATGAAGCCGCCCTTCTCTGATGGTCTCAAGCGCAGGAGAGACCCCTTCCCCTCAACTCCTTGCACTGGTTTAAGACCCCGTGCATGGTGGGGAGAGGGCTGGGAGGACAGACCCAATGCGGCTAGCATGCCACCCCAGCCAGCTTCCCCTGAGAACCAATTTTGGTTTCCTTGGTTTGGAGGAGGGCCTGTCAACTATAAACCAGGACCAAGGGCCAAAAACAAGAAGCATTTTCAAAGGGCCTTATTGTGATGTAAGGGTACTGAGTCTGTCACTGTGGCCAAGGCCACTGAACGGCCAAGCCCCTGGGCCTCTAACAACTTGGGGAAGGAGCAGAAAAGAACGTGCAGAGCCATCCTTCCAGATGGCCCCTGCTCATTTATTTTGACATCTCAGACTGTTATTTTGATTGTGCAATTTGTTTAGTCCTGGTGATAAGGCTTCCCAGGGCGCAGGCAGAGCGTGCCAAGGTGTATTTTTACAAGGCGGTCGGAGTCCCAGTAACAGGAGACCTCCCTTCTGCCCAGACTGAGAGGCCTGGGCTGCAGCCCGGGAGGGAGGGAATCTGAGGAGGCAGGGGCTGGAGCAGAGCCTGGGGACTCTGGGGGAGAATTACAGAGTTTGCGGATTAGGAAAGTGAGGATAAGCAAATTTCTGCCGGACTTGTGTTTTCAAATGTGTCACTTTCAATCCAGGCCTTTGATGCACACATGTTTCTCATTAAGGACCTCAGTGTGGCCCAGAAGCCAAGCACACATCTCAGCGTCTTTCCCAAAGGAGGGAAGAAGCCTGCCTCCTGGAGCACGGGGCGAAGGGGCCAGTGACCACCCCAGGCCCGAGTTTGATTTTTTTTCCCCCTCTTCCTCTCCCCCCATTTCAAATGTCAGGGAACAAAGAGGCTGACACGGAGCTGATTCCCTGGCTATTAATATTCTCATTGGAGCATTTTTAATAAATATTTTCACATGAAAGAAGCGAATCACAAACCCACCCTATTAATTAGGCGCTTGGCTTGTACTTAAGAAAGAAAACTCCAGCCTCTTATTTTAAAATCCTTTGGTTTGGAAAGAAATGATTGAACACAATGCCCAGGCTGGGAGAACTCATGCCAAAAAAGCTCATTTCTCTAAATGGGCAGGGAGGCTGGAGACTATTCCTCTAATCCTTGGCAGGGGACGTGATGTCTCTCATCAGGTAGGACTGCCGGATGCTGACTCTCTGATGACCCAGAATGACATTCCTAGGGTGGAAAGGTAGGAAATCACTGAACCTCAGTCCCAGAAGGAACTCCTCCCCTAATACTAAAGATGAGGAAAACGGTGCCGGAGAGGGGAATCACTTCCTACATCATTCCCCAAATTACCAGAAAAGCCAGAATTAATCCTAAGTCACCTGGTCCAGCCCGGCATTCTTTTCCCAACTTGGCAACAGCTTCACTCAGCACAGGCCAGACCAAAAATCGGTTGTGTTTTAAAAAAAAAAAAAAAAAAAGACTTTCAATTAAAAAACATTAAAGCTACCCAAGCCCAAGGGAGTCCCTGAAGATGTTCCCAAGGGTCAAATTAAAATAAGGAAAGATTTGCATCTCATTTGCATACACAGCCTCATTCATTGAACAGACCGTTAAGTGTCTACCATGTATAATGCATAGAGCTGTCCACTGGCAAGTCATCTGCATATGCAGATATAGACGGGGCAATCTTTCTAAGTCATATTCCAGCAAAAGGTCTTATAAATAGGTACCTTCTTGATTTCTGAAGATAGGCGCCTTCTTATTTCTTTCTGCTCTTTACAATGCAGCAACAGCACCACCGTTCAGCATACTTTTGTATAGGGATAAATAAAATATAATCCCTGACCTCAGGGACTCTGCATTCTGGTGGGGAAGAATGATGTATAGATAAATTACGATATAAAGTGAGCAGTACTGTCTCAGAGAGATACAGCATGCCCCGTGACTGGAGTAACTCTTACCGACTGTGAGGAGCCCTCCCTCGTCCCTCCATGCTTGGGCTCACTCAGAGGACAGACTCTCTTCGTGACATAGCAGTCCAGAGCTGGGGAGCTTCAGGGACTGCCTGGTGAAGGGCAGTCCTTCCCTTTATAAGTGAGAACAGGGGACCTTTGAGACCTTGAAACCAAAGTATCCACCAGGCCAGAGTGCAAAGAAGTAGATAGCGACTGATGATGGGCAGTTTACTGGCCACCATGAAGAGCATGGGGTCTAGAGACTGCCAGCCTGCCCACCTTCCTGGGTTCAAATACTGGCTTCCTGCTGTGTGACCTTAGGCCAATTGTTTAACCTCTCTGTGCTCTGATTGCCTCATCTAAAAATGGGGATAATTATGACATTGCTTGAGGATTAAATGAAGTGAGTGAATACATTAAAAAGATTAAATGAAGTGAATTCATACATTAAAAAGCACTCTGAAAAATACCTGACATGTATCACCTGCTTAATAAACATTAGTAACAGTAATTATGCTTTTACGGTTGTGGCCCCGTGCATAATCGACAGGCGAAGCTCCAAAAGTCAAGCTCCCCTCACAGCCACACCTCGAAAAGAAACTTGGCCACGCCGCCTCGCCTCTCACCTCTACCTAATTTAAGACGTGTTGAAATCTAACTAACATTTAGGGCGTATTTTTCTTCTGATAGTTTGCGAACATGACCTTGGCTAATACAACAATCTCCTGGGATAAATAGTATTGTCTTTGCTATTTTTTTAATAGATAAGAAAACTGCAATTCAGTTTGGCTAAGTAATTTGCCCAGGGCCCGAGCTGGGACAGCCACCCCCCCAACACCTGTCTCTTATACACATCTAGATGTGTATAAGAGACAGGGAACAAAGAGGCTGACACGGAGCTGATTCCCTGGCTATTAATATTCTCATTGGAGCATTTTTAATAAATATTTTCACATGAAAGAAGCGAATCACAAACCCACCCTATTAATTAGGCGCTTGGCTTGTACTTAAGAAAGAAAACTCCAGCCTCTTATTTTAAAATCCTTTGGTTTGGAAAGAAATGATTGAACACAATGCCCAGGCTGGGAGAACTCATGCCAAAAAAGCTCATTTCTCTAAATGGGCAGGGAGGCTGGAGACTATTCCTCTAATCCTTGGCAGGGGACGTGATGTCTCTCATCAGGTAGGACTGCCGGATGCTGACTCTCTGATGACCCAGAATGACATTCCTAGGGTGGAAAGGTAGGAAATCACTGAACCTCAGTCCCAGAAGGAACTCCTCCCCTAATACTAAAGATGAGGAAAACGGTGCCGGAGAGGGGAATCACTTCCTACATCATTCCCCAAATTACCAGAAAAGCCAGAATTAATCCTAAGTCACCTGGTCCAGCCCGGCATTCTTTTCCTATGCGGAGTGAAGCGGAGCCTTGTCCCGCGTCCTCCCGGCATGGCGCCCCCTGGTGGCCGCGCGGCTGCAGCGGCCCGCCCCGCCTGCTCCCCGTCCACCTGCACCTCTCAGGGCTCCAGACCAGGCCAGACTCAAGACTCCTCCCTGGACACCCACCAAGGACCCTGGGGCAGGGCGCTGTTTTGTTTTATAAAAAAGAAACCAATAGAGGCCTGCTGCCCGATGTGTCCAGGCACAGGAAATGTCTGGTAGTCAGAGAGGAAAGAGAGAGGGCACCCGCCCCAGGAAGCGGCTGTTTGTCCGGCAGGCCAGGTCCTCCGCCAGCATCATCTCAGCCGCTTACAGCAACCTTGAAAGACAGCTATTCTCAGCCCTGGGTGGCACGGGGGGAGTCGGGGTGGCAGGGTCCAGCGACCTGAGCAAGGCCGGCCGCCCCCACCCGGGACTCCCAGGAGGCAGAGCCGGGGCAGAGGCTCCAGGCTAGCTCCTGCCCTGCCTGCCGGCCCCCCACCACCTGGGAGCCCGGTTCAAGGCGCCTAGCGGGCGAGGTCCGCACTGCCCTGCGCTCTCCACCGCGCAGCCTGTCTGGCAGAGGCGCACCTTGCGAGGAGGGCGGGTGCAGACGCGAGAGAGACATTGCACCAAGCTGACTGAGCATTTTGGGGGCATTTCCAAGCGTGACCCAGGCGACGGGCGTGCTGGCCCCACCCAGGGGTTCTTGGGCTCTCAAGAGCCTTTCTGTGTTGCCATCTTGAGTCTGTCTCCTCCTCCGGCCAAGTGCGGGGCCCCATCGCGACGCCCCGGAGCCCTGCAGCCTACGTTTCAGCTCCCCACTAGAGCACCCTCTCAGGCTCCCACGAGGAGCTTCTGTGACCGAGTGCGTTTTATTTAGACCGTATCATTTAGTGCCGCTTCGGATTTCCAATTAGGCTTCAGTCGGATGTGGAGAGCCTGATTTCGTTTTGGTGTTTTGATCAGCACAAAAGCGGGCCACACCGAGAGGAGGCCCCGTGCAGGTATTCCACCCACCGGCGGCTGGAACAGTCGCTGTGATGTGAAGATGCAGCCTTGGGGATGCCAAGAGATTGTCGGGTGTGAGGGAAGGGGCGCGGGTGAGGGGGCTCAGTGAGCCCCTGGGAAGAAGCACAGGTTAGCGTTCTGAGAGCCCAGCCGGTGCTCCACGGGGTCCGTCAGGGAACGTGGGGAGGTGGTCCCTCAGTAGGCAGCCTGAGCTCCTTCCCGCCTGGACCAGGGTCCCGCTGCCCTTGTGAGATGGCCTGTTATCCAGAGGTTCCTAGAACACTGGCTTTCCCCGACACAGGAAGCTGATTACTAGTGGATTTCTCCAGAGAAAAGTTTCTGAGCTCCCCAGCCAGAAATGACCCCCTAAGCTAGTTTCTAGAAATATCAGAGAGAGGGTTGCTTCACTGCCCGTGAGTTCTGCCCAGCTCGCTCACACGTGCTGCCTGTCAGACAGGTTTTTTTTTTCTAGGGCTGGCCTAAGGGACAACATTTAGAACCCAACTTTGAGCTGCCAGGGAGTCGGGGGGTCAGCAGAGGGGCGAGTGTGGCAGAGTGTCACACTCTGGGGCAAGGGGAGGTCAGGATCCTGCCTCCGGGGACTCATCGAAGCCTGTCACGAGTGCCTCTGAGTTAAGGCCTGCGGGAGCCTCAGTTTCCCCATCAATAAAATGTATCGGAATGCTCTCCACGGCCATGACATGTGGATGTTTTCTGCAGCTGTAAATATATTTCAGACGGTGGCTGTGGGCACAGCCCTTGGAGGCTGACCCGAATGGTGTCTGTGATCCGTGTGTGTGTGCGCGTGAGACAGGTACGTGGAGACAGGGAGGTGCTAATAGCATCGCTCTGTGTTCTGGGCTGTGGAGAGGTCTCTACACTAACACGAGTTTTTCCTGCAACAGGGCAGGAAGCTCTGCTGTGCTCCCTGTAGGGGGAAGTGGTCATGCCTCCTCTCCTGCAGGCGGGCTTGCTGTTTTCAGAGCCCTGCTTCGCTGTGGTTTTCCAGCTGGCCCTTTGATCTCGCCTGCCCTGCTCAGGGACCCAGCGTCTCAGCCACAGTCTTCCTTCATAGTTTGCATGCCACACAGTTCAGTTCCCCGAGCCTGCACCACTCTCCCCTGAGTTCCCTTCCTCTCTCCTGCTTCTTGTTATCCCCACTCCCTACCAGACCACCTGCAGACTGGGGTCTGAAATTTGCACCAGCTGGAGGGAGGGCTGGCCATGTCATCAGCCGTTGGTGGCTTCCAAGCAGTCTGGGTTCAGTCTGTCCATCAAGTCGTGTTGAATGATGGGAAGAGGGAGATGGACAGAGAGGAGAGCCAGGGAGAAGGAAGATTAGAAAAGGGCAAAATGGACAGAGCTGAGAACAGTGTCTTAGTTAGCCATTCACCCACCGAGTAACTCATCAACAACCTCTGAGGACATTTTGTGTGCACAGAGCTCACCCTCACAAAATCGCAGATCCAGGATGCCTGCACACATCCAAATTTACAATACAGTGTGCAGAGCACTGAGAGTCTGTGAGAGGGTACTACCTGACAGAGCTGGTGAGTCAAGGAAGGCTTCCTGGAGGCAGTGATATTCTAGGTTTACTACGAAAGGAGAGGGGGTTCACTGAGTGGAAGCAAACGCCAAAGAATCTGAAAAATCACTGTACTGTGTTTACTAACATGCATGAGTGCTAAGCCACTTGAGTTGTGTCCAACTCTTTGCGACCTTATGGACTTGTAGCCCGTACTGGGATTCTCCAGGCAAGAATACTGGAGTGGGTTGCCATGCCCTCCTCCAGGGAATCTTCACAACCCAGGGATCGAACCTGCCTCTTCCACACTGCAGGCAGATTCCCCCACTGAGCTGCTGTGGGGGAAGCCTGTGATTCCTAACACAACATCGTAAATCATCTCTGCTTCAATTTTTTTGACCAAAAAAAAAAAAGGCAAAGGAACGCTTCTCAAGTGAGGGAAAGCATGGAGGCACAAAAGAATTCAGCATGTTCAGGGACCATTCCCCTAAATCTGATGCCATTGGAGCCGAAGGCAAGGGTTTCGAGGCATCAGTCCTCATGAAATAGCCACAGCTCAGAGGCAGGCAGCCTTCTGGTGGACGCCCCCCACCTCCTCTTGTCAAGAGGAGAGGAGCCTCAGCCTAGAGAGGACTGCTGGTTCCCCAGCCCCGGTGCTGGAACACGGTGCCCGGGAGGAAACAAGCCCGTGCCCGGCTCTCTGTGATCCTCCTCCACCAGCGGGGTCCCTGGCCAGGTCTCGGAGCTGAGCAGCAAGTCAAAAGATGTGCGGTGAGAAGGAAGAGGCCTTCCACGGGCAGAACACGCTGCTGACGCCCGGCCGGCGCCCCGTCCCTCAGGACAGTCACCGCTCCGGCCGTGCGGCAGGGAAACCTCTGCCCAGCGCAGGTTCGTGGGAAAAGAAAGGAGAGTGCACCGGTTCAGTTCATTCACTTGGTCATCCCAACAGCATTCCTTGCTGGCAGGGACCTTGCCTGTCCAGGCGGCTTCTGTCTCCCAAAGACACATTACAGTGTTCGGCCCTTACTGCTGCTGCTGCTGCTAAGTTGCTTCAGTCGTGTCCGACTCTGTGCGACCCCATGGACTGCAGCCCACCAGGCTCCTCTGTCCATGGGATTTTCCAGGCAAGAGTACTGGCCCCTTACTAGGTGCTCAATAAACACTTACTGAAGTCTTGGAAGAAAGGAAAAGACAAGGAAAGGGAGGGTTCGGAGGCACTGTCAGATAATCTAAAGAGGAGGCAGGTTGGCCTGTATTCTTGGCTCTGCCACTCTTCAGTCGAGCCTGGCTTATCTTCCCTAAAGCCTCGGTTTTACCTTCTGAAAAATGGGGAGAAGAGCAAGACCTGCCTGATAAGGGTGCTAAGAAGATTCAGTGATTAATCCCTGCAGAATGCCTGGGACAGAGGAAGAGCCAGACCCTCTCAGCGGCTCCAGCTAGCTTCCCTCTGCTTCATTCGTGAGCTTCCTGTTCCTTTACCCCTGAGCACCCCCGCACTGCCAACCCCACTCCAACTAACATGTTGCTCATTTTTCATCCTTCAGTCATCTGCCAGTTGCATCTATTTCTAGCCTCTGTCTTATGAGACAAGAAGAAGGAAGGGAAGAGATAACTGCAGAGGCTCATTTGCCAGTTGTCAGCTCCTGCCGTCAGCGGAGCTCTCTGTCTGCTTCTCCCTGGTGCCTGGGGAGCATCACTGTGACCTTTTATTTACTAGTTGATCTAGCAGGCTCTTGGCTCCGTATCACCTCTCTGCTCCTAGCTGCCCACCACGCAGCTCCAGCCCACCTTCAGCCCCTCCGTCAACCCAGCGCTGGCCTCCTGCCTCCCGTGCCCTGTCACACTTAGGATGGGCGAGCTGCCCCGGGCCCTCTGAGCCACCCCGTCTTCATGATCAGAGCCTTAAAAACCTGTGAGCAGGCACAGAGAGGAAGGAGAACCGGAATTATTGATGGCTCCTGCTCACTGCTCCCACCAGGGAGGATTTCTGCTGCCGATTCTCTTCTGCAGGGCTCCTTCTCCATCCGGGTTTCACGGTGGAGCTGCACTCAGATGTCAGCCAGTAAGCGACCTGCCGCAGAGCTCTCAGTAAGGCAGCAGCCCGCTGGAAGAGCCCGAGTCTCTCCCAGTTCCTCACCCCAGAGTGTGTCGTTTGACTTTTGCAGTTTCCACTCCATCTCCCTTCAACTTCTGCCACCCTGTGTGCGAGCTCCTGGCCTGGGTGGATGCAGTGCTCCACAGCCCTTTCAGCTTTTCTTTCTCCCTCATCCCTAAAGCCAGCTACACATTCACCTACAGCCCCTCTGAGCCAGTTGGGCTGAGATGGGCAGGCCTGGGGGTTCATCATTGGGAACGGTGACAAGTGTAGAGGTGATGAGAAGATAAAGATGGCTAAGAAGTGGGTGCTGACAGGGGTCCCAGAGGGCCAGAAAGGAGCCCGGCAGACCCAAACTCTCTGTGTCTTGGAGTAATTGTATACACAGCATGCCCTGTGTGTGTATGTGTACGCACAGGCACTCATATTATATCACATGCAAATTTGCTTCTGGAAAAAATGGTCCGAAGTAGAGTATGGCTTTTGACTCCATCACCGTCAGGCCATCAGCGTTGGACTTCCCAAAGCCTTCAATGCCCACCCCAGAACGGGCCAGCCTTCCAGCTCCCTTGAACGGGGGCGGGGGGAGAGGAATTTTAAAAGCCTCTCGGGCAAGTCATCTCGCTGCGTTCCAAGCTCTCTTCTTGGCCCTCGCTGTCAGCATCAATTTTCTGCAGGGAGTGATTTAACCTTCATTTATTCATTAATTCTTCTTTCCCCTTAACTTCATTAGGTAAGATTTATAAAGGTGCTGAATTGGAAAGGTCACCTGTCCCTAGGCCCAGGACACGGTGTGCCTGCCTTTCTTCTCCTGAGTTTCCTTCCAGGAGTGCTCCGGCGGTAGGGAGGGGAGGGGAGCAGAGGAGACAGAAAGCAGAGCCTGTGATGCCCAGAAAGGCCAGGCAGGCCGAGGGATGCTGGAACCCCCGAGCTCGCGCCATGCTGCCTTCTTGGGGTTGGAAGACTGAGCTGTGTGGGGGCAAGGCAGACTCTATGTTAAGCACATCTGGAATCCTGGCCCCACCCCTACTATATTGACCCTCATCCAACGATCCCGTCTTATCAAGCCTTCTGTTTCCTCTTAGATAAATTGTCTATGAGGGTAGAAGTGAAGTGAAGTGAAGTCACTCAGTCATGTCCGACTCTTTGCAACTCCGTAGACTGTAGCCCACCAGGTTCCTCCATCCATGGGATTCTCCAGGCAAGAATACTGGAGTGGGTTGCCATTTCCTTTGCCAGGGGATCTTCCCGACCCAGGGATCGAACCTAGGTCTCCCACATTGCAGGCAGATGCTTTAACCTCTAAGCCACCAGGGAAGCTCTCAGATGTTGCAGGGTGAAATAAGGTGCCGTAGGCACAGCGCTGAACACAGTGCCTGGCACACAGCAAGCAGGAAGTTTTGATAAAGCTCTTGAACGTTCTGGACGGGCCCTGGCCGTGTTGGGTAGTTCTTCAACTACTATCCACTGAAGACTGGTAGGCGGGGAGTCTGATTTCTCCAAGAAAAGGAAGGGCCCATATTTAAGCCACCAGGGAAGTCTCAGATGTTGCAGGGTGAAATAAGGTGCCGTAGGCACAGCGCTGAACACAGTGCCTGGCACACAGCAAGCAGGAAGTTTTGATAAAGCTCTTGAACGTTCTGGACGGGCCCTGGCCGTGTTGGGTAGTTCTTCAACTACTATCCACTGAAGACTGGTAGGCGGGGAGTCTGATTTCTCCAAGAAAAGGAAGGGCCCATATTTTATGACTGATCCCATCTCCAGAATCACAGGGAAAGCCTCAGCTCAGGGAGAAGCCAGAAGGAACCACGCCACGGCTCCATGTCAAGACTGTTTGCCAAGGCCCAGCAGATTTCTGCAGGAAGTCAGGCTAAGCTGACATCCTGCTCTCTGACCCACACGCACTGTCTCAGGCACACCCAGCAATTACCCAGAGCCCTGGGCCTTCCTTCAGCCTCGAGCCATCTCTTCTCAAGGAGTTGGCTCTCTCATGAACAGCCTCCCTAGAAGGAGGGGACACACAGAATACAGACGAAAGATCCAGGCAGGTATTTTGAACTTGTAGAAAGAAGAGAGTATCTGCTTGCTGCCACCTTCTTGAGTCCTTGACCTTCATGCCCCCATCAGAACTCAAGACGTGGTCCCAATTGGTCCCAGGCAGAATGAATTTAGCTCTGAGTTGGTCTAACTTTATGGTAAAAGCTACATACCTGGAGGGAATATCTATTTGGTGCCTCCCTCATTAGGATCTAAGCTACTCAGGGGGCCTGATACAGGTCCGAAGTACCCCACACCATCCCAGTTCCTATAACACAGCCAGAACTCAGTCAGCGTTTGAGAAAATAGTTTTAATAGGAAAGCATGGAAGGAAGCGGGCTTGCAAACCTATGCTGTGTGCCAGTCTGAGAATATTGGGTTTGAATGTGATCACAGAGGATTACAATAATTAATTTTATCTAATACTCTTGCAGTTGGGGCCTCCAGAATCCCACATGCAAATGTATGCTCTTAGTGCAAACTGGAGCATGCCCAGATTAAGAGAGTAGTCCCCTGACTTTCTCGAAGTCCTATCTCCCTCACCTGGGGTCACCCATTTGCCAAGGATGGGCTGAGGAGTAAATTCCAGGACAACAAGGCGCTCCAGGGCTGAGTAAATGTGGCCGGTGCCTCCCCGCTGCTGCACAGAGTGAAGAGAGGTGCTGGGTATGGGCAGCAGCCCTCCAAGCCGGGGTTTCCAAGCAGCAGCTGCAGGAGATCTAGACTGCGGATCTGGCCCCAGCGCGGGCCCCACCGCCATGCAAACCGTCTCACATGTATGATATTAGCCAGTACTGTCCTCATGCTCCCAGAGTTAATGAGATTCTTTGAGCATGGTTCATAAACAACGCTTGACCTTTTTAGAGTAGCAACACTGTATGGCTTTATTCCTGAGATAGGGCCTTCCACACAGACTCCTTGGTGTCCTTATTGCTGTTTTCTGATGGATGTAGTTCTAAGCATGAGTTTGATTCTGTGGCACACGGGTATCCCCAGAGATACGGGTCGCTGAAAAGCCCAGACAGGAAGCCACCAGCTGCTGGACCTGAGCTTCACAGTCACTCCTCATTTCTGAGTTCTTCCCTGCTTCCGCCTGTGGCCGCAGCCACGACCCCCGTGTCTGGCAACTGAAGCCACCGAAGTCTGTGCCTCTGTCTTAGCATGGCTGTGGACAATTTCCTCTCCCTGGAGCTCAAGCTAAATCAATTTCTAGGAAAGCAAAAAGGCGTCACATAACCCTCTTTTGGTGGGTTTTCCTGAAGCATAGATATTATATCTGGTTCTATTTTGCATTAAGCTCAATTTTTTTTTTTAACCTGTTCAGTTCAGTTCAGTTCAGTCTCTCAGTCGTGTCCGACGCTTTACGGCCCTAGAAATCGCAGCACGCCAGGCCTCCCTGTCCATCACCAACTCTGGGAGTTCATTCAAACCCATGTGTATCGAATCAGTGATGCCATCCAGCCATCTCATCCTCTGTCATGCCCTTATCCTCCTGCCCCCAATCCTTCCCAGCATCAGGGTCTTTTTCAGTGAGTCAGCTCTTCACATGAGGTGTTTAAAGTACTGGAGTTTCAGCTTCAGCATCAGTTCTTCCCATGAACTCTCAGGACTGGTCTCCTTTAGGATGGACTGGTTGGATCTCCTTGCAGTCCAAGGGACTCTCAAGAGTCTTCTCCAACACCACAGTTCAAAAGTATCAATTCTTTGGAGCTCAGCGTTCTTCACAGTTACATTCATAGATGACCATTAGAAAAACCATAGCCTTGACTAGATGGACCTTTGCTGACAAAGTACTGATTCTGCTTTTCAACATGCTATCTAGGTTGGTCATAACTTTTTTTACAGGGAGTAAGCGTCTTCTAATTTCATGGCTGCAGTCACCATCTGCAGTGATTTTGGAGCCCAGAAAAATAAAGTCTGACACTGTTTCCACTGTTTCCCCATCTATTTCCCATTAAGTGATGGGACCAGATGCCGTGATCTTCGTTTGCTGAATGTTGAGCTTGAAGCCAACTTCTTCACTCTCCTCTTTCACTTTCATCAAGAGGCTTTTTAGTTCCTCTTCACTTTCTACCATAAGGGTGGTGTCATCTGCATATCTGAGGCTACTGATATTTCTCCAGGCAATCTTGATTCCAACTGTGCTTCTTCCAGTCCAGCGTTTCTCATGATGTACTCTGCATAGAAGTTAAATAAGCAGGGTGACAATATACAGCCTTGACATCCTCCTTTTCCTGTTGGGAACCAGTCTGTAGCCCTGGACTAACATCTAGTGGCTACAACAGAATCGTGGGCGTCAGGACAGAGACTGAAGCTTCACTGACGATCTGGTCTTTAAATATTTTCACTCTGGAGCCAGGTGTACAGAATAGATACCCTGTATCTCTCAGAACCTGCCCCTCAGGGACACATCTCGCATCCTTTATAGAACAAAGGTGATTGACGTTTCCCGAGTCCACAGTGAATAGCTTTGTCATTTCAGTCCAGTGTATAAGCCCCTCCTCCTTCAGGGGGGCCTTTGGCCCAGAGGTGTCGCCGCTTCCCTGCATCCTAAGGCTACAGTCTGAATGTCTAAAATTACTTGAAACATAAACAATGACAGATAAGCATTAGAGGAGAGTCATTCTTTTACACTGTAAAAATAGAGCTGGGAATTGTCACTTTTAAGAGGTAAGAGGGAGACATATGGGCAGAATACCAAGAGACACTCATTTGCCTCTTAACATTAAATCTAAATCATAAAACCGCAGACAGGAGACTCTTACATTTGGATCCTCTTTTGCTTTCCTTTCTTTCTATAAAGGGTATAGTGTGTGCAAAAAAAAAAAATACACACTCAAAAGAATGTATCCTTTTTCCACTGGTATTCCTCAGTGGTAAAAAATAGACTCCCACTGCCTAACCTCTAAAACTGTAACTACTAAGTAATCTTGATCCAGTGAGATTTCTTCGGGCGACAATTGGACAATTTCCATCATGACACTGTGTGTGTGTGTGTGTGTGTGAAGCTCTACTCTTCCACCTGCTTGGCCTTGAAGGAAAAAATTTAGGAAGTTACTAATACATGCTACAACAGGAACAAACCTTGAAAACATAATACTAAGTGAAAAAAAAAAGCAGCTACAGAAAACCTCCTGTTGCTTGCTTCATTCATGTAGAATGTCCAGAACAGCAAATCCATAGAGACAGAAAGGGGACCGGTGCTTCCCTGGGGCTGGAGAGGTGCAGGGACAGGCAGAATGGAGAGTGACTGCTAATGGGTACAAGGTTTCTTTTGAAAGATGAGAAAAATGCCCTCAAATTGACCGTGGTCATGGACGCAAAACTCTGAATATCCTGAAAACCACTGACTTGTACCCTTTACGTGCGTGAGTATTACAGTTTGTGAATTATATCTCAATAAAGCTGTGACTTAAAGAGAACTCAGGGGAAGGGTGGGCCATAATTGGCGGCTACTCCACAACCGGTCCTCGGGCACCCTCACCCCAGAAAGCGTGGCTGCCCGCCGTGGGTACAGCCTCCAGGAGGTCTGGCTGTGCTTCTCTCTCTTCCTTCCCTTCTCCGCCCTGCCCGTCTCCTGCCTTGGTCTCCGCTCTACCTGTCCCTCCTGCTTCCCTTCTTTTTCCTTCTCTCTCTATTGCTTCCACCCGCCAGCAGGCTTTCCTTGACCCCAGGAAGCTGAAAGGGGAGGGGACAAGAGATAACCGTGAACATTCATCGCTCACTGTATTGATAAATTCCTATTGCTGCCTAGGACTTCATCTAATCTGCACAACATCCCCATTAAGGGGATAATTATCCACACTTTATAGATGAGGGAACTGAGACTCGAGCGAGCAGCGTAACCCAAGCTCGTCAAGGGGCAAAACAAGAATTCAAAAGCCAGGTCTTTCTGGCCTCAGAGTCAGTTCTCCAGAGCATGAGAGGACCTTGAATATGAGTCTGGACTGGATTATGTATTGATGAATTTTAATAGCAGTCATTTGATGGGCTTCAAAACTGCAGTATCCACGATCTCATCTGTTGGTCCGATATTTATGGCCACTTACGGGTGATATCTGTGTGGCTCTCCATTCGTTCCATTCATTATGGTTTTCATTAAGAGCCTAGTCCTTTTTAGAAGTCTGTTTGTCACTTTTAACTGCTCTGTTTAATCTCGGAGTGCCCTGATCCTTCTTCACGACGAGCTGGAAGGAGGCAGCTCCAGATGGCCTTTTCTTCTCGCAGTTGTGTGCCGGCGAGGGGAGGGTGCCGGCGGGGGTGACAAGCGTGATGGGGACGTCTGTGTGTCATGGGTGTGTGTGACGTGAATGTGTGTGTGTGTGCGCGCATGCGCGTGTGATGGGAGGACGTGTGAAGTGTGCGTGTTGTCCGTGTGCTAGTGTGGAGTGTGAGTGAAGGGTATGAATGTGTGTTTGTGTTCGTGGGTGTGTGTGTGAAGAGTGTGTGTGTGAAGAGCGTGTGTGTGAAGAGTGTGTGTGTGAAGAGTGTGTGTGTGTAGAGTGAGGGAGGTGTTTGTTGCGGGAGGCTATCATTCACTGTATCTTTTTTATTTTCAGAAGCACCAGGCTCTTGAATTAAGGCCTAGCCATTTATTTCCAAAGCACAAGAGTTGCTCCCCACCCTCCCATGATGGCCTCCCAGGCTCCCTCCCCTAAGACATGCTTGGAGTTGGAGGAGGCGTCTTGAGACCAGCCTTACACTCATCAGGGACCTTGAATTCACGCTTTGAGGTCCCAGGGATGGAAATCACCCTTCTTCCCTGCATTGCTGGTTCATAGAAAGATTCTTGCTTTGGACTAATCTTCCTTGAGGGAGGCTTGGAGCTGTTTTACTTGTTTAATTCATATGCAAAATGGCTACTCCTGAGGAATGGGAAAGAAAAGACATTCAAAGGGGACGTGCTTTATCCTGTCCTTTGCTGTCCCCAGAACACTACCAGAAGCTCATTCTGTCTGTTGGAGTCTGCCCCAACACTTCACCCACCCCTTCTGCAAACCCCCCTCCTCCACAGATTCCTTCTCTGCTCCTCCAGCCACTCTTGACTCCCACCTTCTCTGGACTGCCCCCAGAGGATTCAGAAGAGAAACAGTGTTTAGAATCCAAAACTATTCTGTCTGTGGGTCATCTGGGTAAAACTCTGGTCAAGGCACACTACTCATTTCCCCTCCCTATTTCACTAGAGATGCCCTGTTTGGGCTTCCCAGGTGGCACGAATGGTAAAGAACCCACTTGCCAACGCAGGAGACTTAAGAGATGCAGGTTCGATCCCTGGGTTGGGAAGATCCCCTGGAGGAAGGCATGACAACTCACTCCAGTGTTTCTTGCCCGGAGACTCCCACCGCCAGAGGAGCCTGCTGGGCTACAGTCCTTGGGGTCACAAAGGGTCGGACACGACTGAAGCACTTAGCACACACGCACACCCTATTTGGGCATCAGGGCCGGTGGATGTGATGGTTCAGGCTGGGTGCTGCAAGCTGAGGGCCAGTTCAGTTCAGTCGCTCAGTTGTGTCCAACTCTTTGCGACCCCACGGACTACAGCATGCCAGGCTTCCCTGTCCATCAGCAACTCCTGAAGCTTGCTCAAACTCATGTCCATCAAGTCGGTGATGCCATCCAACCATCTCATCCTCTGTCGTCCCCTTCTCCTCCCGCCTTCAATCTTTCCCGGCCTCAGGGTCTTTTCCAATGACTCAGTTCTTCGCATCTGCTGGCCAAGGTGTTGGAGTTTCAGCTTCAGGGTTCATTTCCTTTAGGATGGACTGGTTGGACCTCCTTGCAGTCCAAGGGACTCTCAAGAGTCTTCTCCAACACCATATTTCAAAAGCGTCAGTTCTTCGGCTGAGGGCCAAGGGGAGCCAAAACCAAGTCCTTACTCATCTGAACCAAACCGTGCACCTAGAGGGGTCACCTTTTCCAAATTGCACAAAAGGGCTGTATTGGCTAGAGGTGACCAGGAAAGGGAGCCTCAGAGGGCTCAAACCTGTTGTCTCAAGGCCTCTAGTTGCAGCCAGAGGCATGCTTGATGGGGACGCAGAGAGCCTCCTCCCTGGCCTTCAGCAGATGAAGCCAGGCCCCCGCAGGCCTCCTGCAGAAGGCCCGGGCCCCTCCCACGACACTTGGATCACCACTTAGCTCCACATAGCTCTTGTCTGACTCCAGCTTAATTTTCACTTCTTGGTATCTGCCTTTTAAGCGTCCTAAGTCTTTTTTTCACATCTTTGTTGTGTCCTTCCAGATAGTTAGCAAGCTCTAGGCGGGTGGACAGCATGCCCATGCTTTGCTTTCCACCACCCCTGTGGCATCTATCCAAAGATTCGGCCCCACTGGGGGCCAAGTCAGTGAGCTGCCAGCTGAAGGAGTAGCAAAGCGAAAGCTCTGCGAAGCCTTGATGGACCCTCTCCTGAAACGCCAGTTCAGCTGAGAGTCTCAGGGGACAGAACCGATCCACCCAGCCTCCCTCCTTCTCTGGTCCCTAAGGGTTAGAAGGTTCTGGAGAAACTCAGCCCATCTCCTGATCTCTCTCCAGGGTGACACAAAATGCTGGACAGGAAAATGAAGAAGTGGCCCCCGTCCTCCACCAGATTAACTTTTGATCATCACTTAGCAAACCATCAGTTGCGGCTTTCCAGGTGGCACAGTGTTAAGGAAACTGCCTGCCAGTGCAGGAGATATAAGAAGTGTGGGTTTGATCCCTGGATCAGGAAGAGCCGCTGGAGTAGCAAACGGCAACCTGCTCCAGTATTCTTGCCTGGAAAAGTCTATGGACAGAGGAGGCTGGTGGGCTACAGTCCGTGGAGTCACAAAGAGCTGGACACGGCTGAGCGCACAGCGATGCGTTACGAACCATTGATTACACGTCTGATGTGCGGTGGCTTGGCAGGGACTAAAGTTGAACCCCTCCAGATGCACGTCTGGGTTGAATGAGGGACAGGCCATCGTGGAGACAGAGCTTCCCAGGAAATGGCCTTTACCTGGCTCTGTGACGTGACTGAGTGGTGCCTCTGCAGGACAGTGTGTGAGGCGTGTCCAGCCTGCACCAGTGGGAGAAGTAGCTGTCTGCCTTTCTTCCTCGGGACCTCCAACCCCGGGCCCCCTCCACTTCCATCTCCATCTTTCAGCATAGGTACCCCCTCAGCGCGTTCTCACACTCCAAAATAATGCACTCAGGCAGTCACGAAATAGCTGTATTGATGCCCCACCCCGCATGCCCCGAGATGATAATGCATCGCCCGCCGTGCGTATCCAGACGGAGCCAGATTACGCTCAGGTGCTTAAAAGTCCAGGTCTAATTAGAGTTCCAGGGAATCAAGCCATTGTATTATTAATGATTCTCCGTCAATGTTCTGATTAAAACAGTAATTTTAATAAGCACAGCTCGATGCTAAGTGTTCACTGAGCACCTAATTACATCAGTTATAACTCCAAAATTATTTAAAATCCCCCCTTTTTATCCACCAGACCCGGCATGCACCAAGTAAAATAGAGACTCAGACAACTCGGTGATTATTTGGTCTAATTAATTTCTTAAGCACCTGTTTTTTGAATAAAGAATCTTTTGTCTGTCTTCCATCTCCCCACCTCCCCCTCCACCCTTTCTATGCTCAGAGGCCCCGTGTCATTGGTTACATTTGAGGCCACCATCGAAGGAGGCCACGAACAGAAAGAAGTGAGGAAGGGAAAGATGTGTACCGTCCCCTGCACCAGCCTCCAGGCAAGGCGAGGTTGCAGAGTCTGCACTCATGGCTCCTGCCTGGCTGGGCTGAGAGGGCTTGTAGCCAGAAGCCAGTTCCTCACCACACCCTGGTCTCCTAACTTAGACCAGCTTGGGGTGTCTTATTAATGATCGCACTTGCATCTCCAGGAAGACGAAGGCAACTGGGTTGACAGGCTTCCTTCCCATGTGGCTGTTCACAAATCCCTTTGACTCTTGAGTTTGAAAAAGAGACCTCACACCTGTTCACTAGCTGCAAGGACACCAGAATTTCCGAAATAATGGTCTGCTGAGTCTTTATCTGAGAGTTGTCGTGCAACATTTCATTAAAAAAAAAATCGTGTCATCAATAGGTCATCAGTCTATCCCCAGAAATAACACCAATAAACTCCCCTGCGTTTGTGCGGTAAACTCGATCTTGAACAAGGCACTGCTCCGGCTCTCATTTCATGTGACCCTCATGACAGCAAGCGAGTTAGAAACAGCAGTTGTTAGCATTCTCACACTCAACCGGTATGTCGGAGAACCAAATCACAGTTTTACTTTTTTCATCCTTTCACCTCTGCATGGGGCAGGCTGCTTAGCTCATCATCTCACTCTTGGATAATAAAACGTCCTTCATGTCTCAAACACAGTCTCCAGCCAGGAGTATAATGCCTGGTTCCAGACTAGAAGTAAAGCTCTGGACTCCACTGATGCCCACATCTTTCTCCCCCAGCGCCCTGTGCCTGCTGCATGCTCCCCACTAGCAGAGGTGGGAGACATATTTCTTCTCTTTCTGTCACTATCTTCCCCCATTTAGGCTGTCATTACCGAGTCCTTGCACATCCTTAGCCTGTCACTGTCACCAGGGAGCTCAGTGGCCTCCCAAAGTCCTGCCTTCCCTGTGTCTCCCAAGAGCTCGATTCCCTACTCTCTGGATTTCCTGCTTCCCAGCTCCTCCTGTCCACTCTGACCCCTGCATCCTGAGGATGCATCTCAAGCTTCCCAAGGGGTCATAATGAATGCGCCTCCCTGGTGGCTCAGCTGGTGGAGAATCTGCCTGCAATGTGAAGACTACGGTTCGATCCCTGGGTTGGGAAGATCCTCTGGAGAAGGGCATGGCAACCCACTCCTGTATTCTTGCCTGGAGAATCCCCATGGACAGAGGAGCCTGGTGGGCTTCATTCCATGGGATTGCAGAGTCGGACACAACTGAGCAACTGACCCACAATGAAGGGTGGCTGGGTTACAGCATCCCAGGGCTTTCTTCCAAATATGTCACAAAATCCTTTTGTCATTCTTCTTTGACCACTTTGCATTAATCTGGGTCAGGGGATGCAGGTAGAAGATTCATGTACTTGGATCTTAAGAACCTACTCTTAACTCTTGCTTGAGAGCCAGCCATCCTGCCTTAGTAGGCAGCAGTCATATCTCAGCACCTTGGCGGATGCTTTCGTTCTGACATCCACCAATATTTACAGGTGTGGAAACTGAAGCTCAGAGAGGTTAAGTGGCTCACCCAGTACAGCTGAGCATATGGTGTGGCTGAGCCAAGTGCTTCTGACGGTAATAGTCCTGTCCTTTCCATGACACCATGCACCTCTGCTGGGTTATAAACATATAACTCTATTAAAAAAAAAAAGCCTTCGCGTCACCTAATGGATCCCAGCAGAATGCCAGGAGCCTCAGCCACACCTACAGCGTCTTTGCATAGTTCTTAGTACATTTACTTAAGGAGCTTAAAATAAAACCTGGATCACCCGGTAAGTGTGATTAGCTTCTCAGCAGGTATTTATAGACCTATTTTATGTAAGAAACTGGAGTTGGAACATACAGGGATATCTCATATGAAGAAATAGAAAGTAGAGCCCTGTGAATAACCTAAAAAGATAGAGACCTCAAAAGAGTTTTAAAAATATGTTCAGAGTCCTGCCAGTTGGGCAGAGGATCGGATTCTAGACTCAGAGAGAGGGGTCATAGAGGTCAATGGAAGAGGGTTCGTGGAGCAGGGATTTGCGTGCTCAGGAGGGAAAGACATTCTGATTAGTAGGAACGTGTGTGCAAAGCAAGTTAAGGAGGCAAAACCATGCAGAGCAGGAGAGGAGGCCTGCCTGCAAGGCGTGGGATGCACGCTGACAGAAGAGTCTGGAACGGGGATGTGAGCTCGAGTGGGGAGCAGAGGTTAAAATGCTCAAACACTGGGCTGGGATGTTTGGATTATAAACTTCCTCCAAGAAGCATTTTTTTCTTGTTGTTTTTGAATTTTTATTTTTTTGGCAGGGGGAAGGTATTGATTTTTGTTTGTATTTTAGCCGAGGCCATGGTTCCAGAACACTGCCTCTGAGAAGCCTTCCTGATTTTCCCCTCCTCTTCGCTCTTGTAGTTTTGCCACATCCTAGTCATAGTGCAATTCCGTGATGACCTGGCGTCCCATGTGTCTTCCTGACAACACCATGAGTGCTGCAGGATCAGGACCCAAAGTCCACTCATCTTTGAACTCCATGCTTACACAGAATATATAGCCAGCCCTTCATGTATTAATAATAACAGCTGTATCCCAAGCACTGGGCTAAGTGTTTTCCGACCCACGTCACCCTTTATGCCTGAGAGGCAGTTTAGTGGGGAGGTTCTGCGGCCAACCTGCCAAGATTTGAATCCCAGCTCTACGACTTACTGACTACAAGCTACTTAATGCGGTGTTAGTAGCTGAGTCGTGTCCAACTCTGTGACCCCATGGACTTTAGCCCACCAGGCTCCTCTGTCCATGGGATTCTCCATGCAAGAATATTGGAGTAGGTTGCCATTTCCTCCTCCAGGGGATCTTCTCAACCCAGGGATCGAACCCGAGTCTCCCACGTTGCAGGCAGGACTTTCCGTCTGAGCCACCAGGGAAGCCCACTGTGACTGTGTGACTATCAAGAGATTCGCTAAGCCTCTCTGTGCCTTACTTTCTTCCCCATCTGCAGAGAGAAATCCTACACAGATATGTGCGATAGCTATCACCATTTCGTTAAGTCGCTCAGTCATATCCAGCTCTTTGTGACCCTGTGGACTGTAGCCTACCAGGCTCCTCCCTCCGTCCATGGGATTCTCCAGGCAAGAGTACTGCAGTGAGCTGCCATTTCCCTCTCCAGGGGATCTTCCCAACCCAGGGATTGAACCCGGGTCGCCCGCATTGCAGGCAGACGCTTTACCCTCTGAGCCACCAGGGAAGCCACAAATGAGGCTGGGAGCTGAGTGACGCGCCACGGTTCACACTGGCTGAGAAGCAAAGGGGCAGGGGTCTGGACCAGGCGGCTTGGCTGTGGGGCCCATGCCCTCAAGCACTATGCCTTTTTGAGGAGGAGAGCAGAGGATGTGCAGAGCACATGCAGGGTGGGAGGCAGAGAAGGGAGACGGGTGGCTCCGCACCCCGGCCTGCCGCGAGGATGGGCCCGCAGCGCGAGGCCGCGGCGGGAGCGCCCCTGCAGGGCCGGAGCTGCTGCGCTGGTGAGCGCGGACCCGAGCTCCGCCGCTTCCTCTTCCGCCTCCACCGGGCCCGCCACGCCTCGGTCCCTGACGCGCGGCCCTCGGCTTCTCCCTGCACCTTCGCGCGGCTGCTTCCTGCACCTGCTCTCCCTTCTCACACAGCGTCTTCCGCCACTCGCCACTCCGGCCTCTGAAGATGGCACCAAGTTTGCCAGCCTCCCGCCCCGGATAATGCCTTAGGGCCCTTCAGCCCGGAGCAGTCACTCCCCGTTGACCCTCTCGTCTTCCCCTTTCTGACTTCTCCACCAGCGGGCATGCTCTTCATCCACGTGGCCCGTCTCGACAGCTTCCCAGAGCAGCACCGAGGCATGGCATGGCATTCAGCCTCACACCACCTTGGTCAGGTTAAGTGAAGGAGTGTGTGTGAGTCGCTCAGTCGCGTCCGACTCTTTGCGTCCCCATGGACTGTAGCCCGCCAGGCTCCTCCCGCCATGGAGTCCTCCAGGCCAGAGTACTGGGGTGGGTTGCTAGGCCCTCCTCCAGGGAAGTGAATTGAGCGCATGAATGAATAAGCGAGCTCTGTACTGAAAGCAGGGCTTCCCAGGCGGCTCAGTGGTAAAGAACTCACTTGCCAGTGCAGGAGGCATAAGAGATGCCAGTTTGATCCCTGGGTTGGGAAGATCCCCTTAGGGAGGGCATGGTAACAACTCCAGCATTCTTGCCTGGACAATCCGTGGACAGAGAAGCCTGGCGGGCTACTGTCCATGGGGTCTCAAAAAGTCGAACACGACTGAAGCGACTTAGCACCCACGCAGGCATACTGAAAGCAAGTTAAAAATCTTAATATGAGTGAGGAGCCTTTTGTAACATACAGTCGTATCCTCCACCTCTGTCTCTTACACACATATGCACACACACTTATCCTACACCTACTAACTTGTCCTCGAAAGCTGTGAGTCACAGAAAACTTCTCTGCCCTTTCTAGGGGAGCTAGTCACTCAGCATACAAAGGAAAATCAGAGTGTTTCACATCAAATGTGTCAGGGAGGACAAGAAGTCGCCATGTCAGATAGAAAGGCGCATTGAGAGATGACGGAAAAGACGCGCTCCCTGGGTCTACTGCAGACCAGAGTTCTGTTTCGCAGCGGCTCCCGGTCTGCTCAGAGTTGTGAGGCAGCGAGAGGGCCCGGCTCCGCCTCAGCCTCTGGAGGCAGGGCTGAGACAGCTCTGTTCCTTTCTTCTGTGCGCAGCTGCTGCTGGGGCTGGGCTGACCCAGAGCTGAGTCCAGCTTTGACTGTCTGGGAGGATTGCATTCCCTACATCAAGATGACCTGGGAACTTCAACCCAGGGGCCCTTCACTATCCCGGAAGTGTATTCCAGGGAAGGTATCGAGGTCCCGAGACCCCACCAGCTTTTCTCAGTAACGCTGCGTGCCAGCACCCAAGGCGGAAGTGCCGTCGGGCACCGGGAACCAGAAACTGGAGCTTGGTCGGGAGGCAATGCCAGCAGCTCTGCTAAACGGGGCTTGGTGTGAACCCCTTGGGGAGTAGGGGTGTCCTGAAGGCCCACTTGCTGTCTTAGAGGAGTCCCTGAGTCCCCTTCTCAGATAACACTGAAGGAGCCCACCTCCTAACCAGGCAACAGCAAAAGTGTTCTTACCCCAGGTGTCTGAGTGGCCTCTTCACCACCTTGATGATTCCCTCCCCAAACCTCACCTTTTTTTTTTTTGTAATTAATTTATTTTAATTGGAGGCTAATTACTTTACAATATTGTAGTGGGTTTTGCAGTACATTGTCATGAATCAGCCATGGGTGTACGTGTGTTCCCCAAACCTCACCTTTTAGAGCTTATGGGCGGCAGACCCTTCAAAGAGAACTCAGGATTAACAGGCTATGCCCTCCTCTCTTGCTCTCAAGGTGACGCAAGGTGACGGGAAGGCAGGCGAGCCAGAAGTTGAAGGAGTGGGGCCCAGAAACCAGGTTGCGCTGGGCAGATGATTCAGGCTCCATGTGGCAAGGCTGCCCCTGGGCCCTCTGCATCCAGGGGCCTGTGGAAAAGCCTGGACACACAGGAGTGTGAATGAATGAATGGGAATGGGCTGGTGAAGGGGATCCTTGCTTCATCACTCCATCCCCTTGCCATCATCACTCTCCCCCTCTGGGGCTGATGACGAGTTGATGTTGGCCCTGTGGGGAGCTTTGTGGGCCCTCTCTAATCCGGCCATCTGGTCTCCAGGTGAGAGATCTGTTTTAGCTATTTCTTAGGCCCTATTTCCCAAATCCTCTCATCCCCTATTTCCTACCCCACCTGCTTTCCCTCACTGAATAAATCCACGGTTGTCATGGAGACAACATAGTATCAGCATCTCTGCTGCTTTGTAGATCCTTCCGGAAAACAGAACTAGAAAGGGCCCTCCTTGTTCCTTCTTAGTGCGTCTGGCACGCGAGTCCTGTCTGAGAAAGTGTGGTGTGGTGTTTGGATGTTTCTGCTTCGCCCGTTCACTTTCCTCCCTCTGTCCTTCCTTCGCCCAAGTTCCACCTTCTCAGGAGACTAAGCCCGGTTTGACTTTTTTCAGCCGAGGGTCCTGAGGCTAGGACCCTAGCTTCAGGGTCCTGTGTTCTTCAGCCTCCAGCAGGGACTGTGTCATGAATAAGGAGAAGAGTTTGAGGGACTGTGCAGATGTAATTCTCCCCAGATGATGGATCAGCAGTCTCAGCACAGAGAGGCGAGGTGGCTTGCTCTAGATTACCCCACACGGAGTGCAGAGCCTGCAGCTTCCCTTGCAAACACTGCCACCTTCAGTGGGTCTGCACCGAGAGACAGCACAGGAACTACTGCTATAAAGCACCAACTGTGTGCAAGGCTCTCTGTGTACATGTCACTCAAACCTCCAAACAACCTTGTAAAGTTAATATCATTATTGTCAGCATTGTTACAGAGGAGGAAACTGAGGCGCGAGGAGGTCAGTGAGGAGCCTTTATTCATTGATCATCGTAGTAGCTGGATTTGAAACTGAGGGCTGTCTCCTTCAAAGCTCCACTTAACCAGGACAAAGTAAATACGGCCTCTACCAAAGGGATTCGGGAGGGGCCATCCTCACCCAAGTGTTCATCGACAGCATGAACTCCACTGTTTGGGGCCAGAATTTGATTTCCCCATCATCCTTTCCCCTTTGACTCCTACATGACCCTCTGCTGGGTTTTATGAATGAGAAGGGGGAAAAAATATATCATTGAAAAGTTCAGCCAACTTTGGCCCCCATTCTCGGAGCGATAGAAAGCTTTAGTTACTCTCAACTACTCAGCCACTCCACTCTTCTCCCCCCAGTCATTAAAAATGGATTTTTCTCTTTGAACTTCACTCCGCCCTCAGGGGTCCAGATAGTCAGGAATTCTTAGGAGACAGCCCCAGGGTCAGCGTCTGGTCAGAAGGTTGCATGTTGCTTTGGTGGCAGTCACAGGGTCCAGAAACTCCAGCTGGCTTCCTGGGAGGTTCATGCCTCCTTCTTGATGCTGTTAGTCACCTGACTTTCGCAGCTCAGAGGATGGGCAGGGGGCTGGATTGGTGTTTACTTTATGAGGATTTAAGGGGCTCTCACACAGCACTATTGATTTTTAAAGAACTGGACCTAACCCTGGGAACAAACAATAAATAATGACTTCTTCACATTAATTACTGGGAAGCTGATTCCTTGGAAAGGCTGGAGCTGAAAATAGGAGCTCAAGAAGGGCTCTGCTCCCTGGTGAGCAGGCAGGATGAAGTGAGATGGGTATGGTGGGCTCCGTTTTAAAAATAAGGGAGGGAGGCTTGAAGAGGTTAAGCCGCTTTGCCGAGGTCTCACTGCAAATGACTAGCAAGGCCAGAACAGGAAGCCCCTGCTACTTCGGCCTCCAGGCGGGACTGCTGAGGGCTCGTGGCTCAGGATAGAGAGTGTGGGACTCGGTCAGAGTCGTTTCCACGGCCCTGGTCCTGGCAGGTTTTTAAGGCATCCTGCAGGGCATCCTCAGCCCCACCAGCCTCTCCCCCTCCTCACCCTCTCACTGCTACTTCGGCCTCCAGGCAGGACTGCTGAGGGCTCGTGGCTCAGGATAGAGAGTGTGGGACTCGGTCAGAGTCGTTTCCACGGCCCTGGTCCTGGCAGGTTTTTAAGGCATCCTGCAGGGCATCCTCAGCCCCACCAGCCTCTCCCCCTCCTCGCCCTCTCACATCAGCCCCTGTATCGTCTGGCTCCAGATCCACCCGCTGACTCTCCATCAGCAAACAGAGAAAGCCGAGCACGCAGCCGGCAGCGGTCAGGAGGAGAAGCATCAGTACAGGGGCCGGCTCCCATGTCCAGAAGGAAGAAAGGTGAGCCTGACGGCCAGCCCTCGGGGCAGCCCCAGGCGAGGGACCTTCCCTGCCTGCTGCCGCCTGGCAGTCGGGCACACCCGGACTCCAGTTCCGTTTCCGCCACCTGCAAGGCGTGCAACTAGGGCAGGTGATTGAACCCAAGACTCAGACAAACTCACTCCAGTGTTCTTGCCTGGAGAATCCCAGGGACGGGGGAGCCTGGTGGGCTGCCATCCTCGGGGTCGCACAGAGTCGGACTCGACTGACGCGACGCAGCAGCAGCAGTTTTCTGACAAGCAAGGCAGTCTCTTCCCTCGCCTGTGAGGCTGGTATGAGCATCAGGCGAGGGCACAGAGGATGCAGTGCAGCAGGGGCAGGTGGACTGCCACCTCATCCCCTTCCTCGGCCAACTGCCCACTCAGAGGAAGGTGGCGTGGGCTCAGGGTGCCCTCAGCAGAGGCCTCGGTCCCCCTCAGATCCAAAGAGGAGGTCTCACGGCTGCCTCCAACCACACGTGGCAGAGGAGAACGAGGTTAAAATGCCGCTTCAGGCATCCGGCTGACAATCAGCTCTTTTCCTGTAAAGCGCAGGAGAGCGCACAAGGGTACTATTCCATGAGGTCTTACGGAGCCAAAGGGCTATTTGTTGTACAAGGTGTGTTTGGAGCCTGGGGAGGCTGGCCTGTCCCTGGAGGGTCCGCTTTGGCTTGGGTGCCTGAGAGACTGTGGCCAAGGCTGGGGGCTGGATGAGGCCTCCCTGAATGTCTGTGCCTGTGTTTCTCTTCCTGTGAGAACCCTGAACTCTGGCCCCGTCGGGCGTACAGGGAAGGCAGAGCCCTAAGCTGTCAGGCCGGCTGTACCTGTTCCCCACGGAGCTGACAAGATTTGGCTAAGCCTGTGAAGAGAGACTCCTCCCTGCCCATCCGTGCCAGCTGGTAACAACTGCCAGGCGCCAGCCAGCTCCTCAGAGCAGTGGAGTCAAAAAGATGAAAGTCCAGCCTCCCACCTCTTGAGTCCCGCTCTGACCCCAGCCTCCGGACTGACCCCTGAACCTCACGCCCCTCTTTTTCTCCCTTAAGATCCCTTATGGCATGTCACCACTACGGCCACGGAGGACCCCCTCCCCTCCAGCTGACCTTCTCCACTCCCTGAGAAGGGCCCCTGGGTTTCAGCCAACCCTTTGTATGTATTAGTCACTCAGTCATATCCAATTCTTTGCAACCCCATGGACTGTAACCTGCCAGGCTCCTTCTGTGGAATTCTCCAGGGAAGCATACTGGAGTGGGTTGCCATTTCCTTCTCCAGGGGATCTTCCCGACCCAGGGAACGAACCTGGGTCTCCCACCATGGTGAAGGCAGATTCTTCACCATCTGAGCCACCTTGGGCGCCTCTGTTTCCTGGTGGAGCAAATGGATCTCCCACTACCTAACAATCCGCAGCCTCTCTGCCTGCAGGAGCTGAGCACAGCGAACGAGATAAGCACGCAGAGCGTGCTCACACCCTCTCCCTGCCTGGCTGTGACGGCGCCGTGGAGCCCAGCCCGCACACCAGCCCTGGCAGGGCCTCCCTTCAGCCTGCCCTCGGCCTGTGACCATAGATGAGCGTCAGGTTGCTTCTTGAAGAACCATATCTGGTTTGGGGAAAAGAGCAGAAAGGAGGTGTGAGACCCTAGAGGCTCCAAGGAAGAGAGGGTGGGCTGGTGGGGAGGGACCGTCAAGAGAAGGGGTGAAAGACAGGAGGGCAGTTCCGGGAGCCAGCTGTGCCTCAGCTGCTGTGCGCTTTGTCAGGGGCCCCCGGGGACCCCGAGGCTGTGGCTCAGGCCAACTGCATGCTTCCACGCAGGCTGTGTGTGCCCTCCCAGCCCCGCCACCTGGCTCTCAGCCACTGAGAAGGCCGCTGTTTCTCTGCTTGTGGCAGGAGGCAGCGGACATGTGTGGGGACAGGTGGGGACATCTGGCCGGGGGGTGGGGTGGGCGGAGCACAGGTTCCAGGGAAGCAGGGGGTGAAACATTCAGTCCCTGGGGCCTCTGCGGCCTGGGGAGCGGCTTTCCCTAGTCCTCCCTCTCTCTGTCTCTCTCTTGCGTGATTGCCAAGGACTCCTGCCCCTTCTGGAGCAGACTGCCCACGCGGAAGGCCCCTGAGGACAGCCTCTGCACTTTGTCCTCTGAGCCACAGCTGTCCCTTGCTTGATGGCCCACATGTCCCTCCGTCGTGCATCTGTTCTACCATGTTAAGGTGATCCAGTTTCCTTGGTTTTGTCCTCAACCAAACCATGGGCTCCAGAGAGCAGAGAATGCGGCCTGATGCCCAGTGGAGACTCGCATGCTAAGTTGAGCCCGACTCTTTGCGGTCCTGTGGACTCCAGCCCGCGAGTCTCCTCTGTCCATGGGGACTCTCCAGGCAAGGCTACTGGAGGGGGTTGCCGTGCCCTCCTCCAGGGGGTCTTGCCGACCCAGGGATCGAGCCCTGGTCTCTCATGTCTCCCCCTTTGGCAGGCAGGCTCTTCACCACTAGTGTCACCTGGGAAGCCCAGTGCAGGGCTGTGTGTGTGTGTGTGTGTGTGTGTGTGTGTGTGTTGCTTAGTCATGTCCAGCTCTTTACGACCCCACCCACCAGGCTCCTCTATCCTTGGGATTCTCCAGGCAAGGTTACTGGAGTGGGTTGCCATGGCCTTCAGGGGATCTTCCCAACCCAGGGATCGAACTCGGGTTTCCCACATTGCAGGCAGATTCTTTGCCTTCTGAGCCACCAAGGAAGCCCTCCGTATAAATGCTTTGTAAGTACTGAAGGGTCACGGGGGACCCAGGCCCAGCCCACCGTCAGAATTCTCCACGTTGGTCTCCTTCCAACTCAGGTGTCTCTCGTGTAGACACCCTCGGATTCTCAGAACCCGGTAGCTCCTTCTAGGCTTCCACACAGGGTGGCAGAGACGCGGGCTTGATTCTCTTTCCCCTTGATTCTGCTGTCCCTCGCTGGGGAGCTCTTCTCTGAAGAAGGATGGCTTGGCACCTGACCGAGTAACTGTCCAGGCTGATGGTAACCACCAGGGTCACAGGTCTCCGGGGCCTTCCCGGATGGTCCTCGCCCTGCAGATGTGCCGTGTCCTTCGAGACCTTCAGGAAGGAGGCGGCTTCTAGCCCTTCCCTTGGTGACTTGTCTGCAAAGCCGATGATCACCTGCTGTCACACCCCTTGTTGAGCCAGGCCCCTCACCCTGTGTGCCAACAGGGGGGCGGGTGGGGAGCAGGGACCACTCCAGAGTCTGCGCCCTGCTGAGCCCCACCCGTGTCACATGAGCCCCTGGGACTCAGGCCAAGGGGAGGTCCTGGAGACTGGGGCCCCGGAGCTGGAGAAGCCAAGAACACAGTATGAGTCACCTTTAATGAAGAGTGTTTCTTAAGTAAATGGCTTAATAGGGCAGTTACATTCATTAGAGGCGTAATTACGAGGCCTAAGATCAAGTGGAGATGAATGCTGAGTGAGCAGTGGGTGGACTCCAGTGTGGCGTGACCCCGTGGTCCAAGGGGTTAGGCGGTGGAGGTGGCAGGGGAGGGTTGTCCTCACCGCCGCACGCGTGTGCCCACCCAGCCACCCGGATCCCCGCACTCAGGTGGGGGGCGGGGGAGCCTCCGGCATAATGAAAGCGCAATCATAATAAACAAACACTGATTAAAGTGTCATCATCGAGTGTCCCATTAGACCCTGAGTCAGCCCGGCAAAGCCCCGCCTGACGCGGTGGACACTCTCCAGGACAAGCTCCCTTTCGTTCTGGAGCTTCCCCGAGACAGTGCGCACCCCCAGCCCACCCTCGCCCAGGCCCCGGCAAGTGCCCACCTGTCGCCCGCCTGGTGCCAGCTGAGTGGCCCCTGACCCCAGAAGTTTGAATTCGGTTCCTT
>SJYC01113328.1:0-24530 GCA_006408675.1 Madoqua kirkii
CTCTCAGCTAGGAAGGCCCTTCTCTCAGCTAGGAAGACCCTTCTCTCAGCTAGGAAGGCCCTTCTCTCAGCTAGGAAGGCCCTTCTCTCAGCTAGGAAGGCCCTTCCAGGCATCTGCAGCAGGCCCACCCTTACCCTGACTTGCCCACACTCAGCTGCTGGTCCGTTTTCCAGACGTATTGTGCTGGGTGGCCCCTCCTTTAAGCTGCCAAGGCCCCCAGGGCATATACCCATCGCCTGCGACGGATGTTCGCCACAATGTAGAGTAGGGCTCGGTTCATAATTACCAAGTCCCACGGGCTGCGTGCTCTGAGGGGGGGCAAATCTGTGTCCGGTTCACTGCAGTTTCTCTAGCACACAGCACTGGAGCTTGACGCAGTGACATCTGATAAACGGTTGCTGGGTGAGTCGTGTTAGACTCCATCTCGAGCCTCTCGGGAGGATGCTGTGAAGGCATCTCCATCAGACCCTTCATCCCCCTGCCAGAGGCGGAACCCTGGGCTGCTGGACCACAGGTTGTGTTTCCACTCTACTTCACACGTCCAGTAGGTGGGGAACCTCTCTGCCCTGACAAATGAGATCCCATCCCAGCCTAGCAAATGTGTTTGCAGCCCAGCTGCCTGCAGGCTCAGCCATAGACAGATACCCTAGGACACACCGAATGCAAGACTTCAATCTTCTGACCCTTTGTCTGGCCTTAATGTTAACACCCACTGGGCAGGTAAGGGTGAGTAATGAGCATCCAGGCCTGGTTTCTGTCCCAGCGTGGCCTCACCCAGAAGCCAGGAAGGGGAGGCTGCCTGCTCTGGGTAGGGGCGGGTCACGGGCTTGAGCTACACACTCCCCTTTCCCCAGCAAAACGGCATCAGACAGGCAGCTCATCTCTGTTCCCACTTAGCCAGACTTTTCAAAGGACAGGAGATTTACTAGGGAAAACTGAATACAGACATCAGAGAATGGGCTAATTGGATCCAGGTGGTGCGTCTGGTTGGCGGTAAAAAGACGGTGCCACTCGGTGAATACTATTTGATAGGGAAAGTTTCTCCTTCTCTCTCTTTTTATTTATCAGTGTTTTCTTTGCAGGCAGGATGTCTCAGCTCGAGCCCAGCTGAAAGCTCTTCAGAGGCTAGTTGGTGGCACTCAATGGCCTTTCAGCAGAGTTAACCATTTCCAGTATCTTCCTGGAGCAGGCCCAGCCTTCCTGAGGACTTGAGTGCAGGCAGAGAGAGGCTGGAGGGCTTGCTTCCACCCCTGGGGAAGGCCAGAAGCCTGGGGGCTGTTAGCTGCGGCTGCCTCTCGCAGGGGAACAGATGAGAACACCGAAGGTCCAATTCAGCCCTGCTGTCTCCTCTCTGGGGTGGTGGCAGTGCAAGTGTGCACACACGCGTGTGTGTGTTAGTCGCTCAGTCGTGTCCGACTCTTTGTGACCCCATGAACTGCAGCCCACCAAGCTCCTCTGTCCATGGAAGTCTCCAGGCAAGAATACTGGAGTGGGCAGCCTATCCCTGCTCCAGAGGATTTTCCCGACCCAGGGATGGAACTCTGGTCTCCTGCATCGCAGGCAGATTCTTTCCTATTTGAGCTACAGTGGTTAGGTGTAACCGAGTCTGAACACACCATCCGGAGGCATCACTCCCTGATCTAACCTGCTGTCTTTTCCCTCTCGACCAGATCACCAGGGTCCCTGTGGAATCCTGTGAGCAGTACACAACCTGCGGGGAGTGCCTGAGCTCAGGGGACCCTCACTGTGGCTGGTGTGCCCTGCACAACATGTAAGTTTGGCACAGTCTGGGGAAAAAAATACCAAAACCTGGAATGCAGAAGACCAGGTACTTTCCTGGGAATGTTGATGAGGGCTGTGACCTCAGTTTGCAGGGAGAGAGGAATTTCCCTCTGCTGAGCAGTAATTCTAATCG
Organism: Madoqua kirkii; assembly: GCA_006408675.1. NCBI lineage: Eukaryota > Metazoa > Chordata > Mammalia > Artiodactyla > Bovidae > Madoqua > Madoqua kirkii. The sequence continues at coordinate 1,916 of SJYC01113328.1, forward strand.
TGGTCGGAGTGCTGAAAGCAAAGAAGAGAGGCCGGAGCGCCTTCTTTGCAAGGGCGGTGCCTCTGTGGCCTCACCTCCAAAACCCGACCCCTACTCCCTCCATCTCTGGCCAGCTGCTCTGAAGTCTGTACCTTTGCTACAGGGAAGGCTAGTGGTGTTGGAAGAACTTGCAAGGGAAGTTGAAGCATCTGTAGATTGTAGCCTGAACAAGGCACCTCCTTCCTGGAGTTTGGACTCCAGTGAGCAGCCATGTGACCCGGCATGGTCCACTGACAACCCTGGGCCTCCTTTTCCCCATCGCTAAAAAGGGATAATGCCTACCTCGCAGGTGAACCGTGAGGATTAAATGCTAATAAATGCTTTGGCAGTAAGGAAGCTCAGGATAAGATGCTGCTGCTGCTGCTAAGTCACTTCAGTCGACCCCACAGACGGCAGCCCACCAGGCTCCCCCATCCCTGGGATTCTCTGGGCAAGAACACTGGAGTGGGTTGCCATTTCCTTCTCCAGTGCATGAAAGTGAAAAGTGAAGTGAAGTCACTTAGTCATGTCCAACTCTTAGCGACCCCATGGACTGCAGCCCACCAGGCTCCTCCATCCATGGGATTCTCCAGGCAAGAGTACTAGAGTGGGGTGCCATTGCCTTCTCCACAGGATAAGCTACACAAGTCAAAATGATGATCACGGACTCAGAACACTTGGGAGGACCCTTCTGGCCTCCTCGGTCCCTGATTCCAAGAAGCCTGTATCTCACTCCAGCTGGCCTCGAATCCCTATTCAGATACACCGCCCTGCCACGGAATACCGGCCCAATAGAAATGCAAAATTTCACTTAAACTTCCTAGCTCTAAAAGCCCCAGAGGGAGAGCAGAGGGAAGAAACTCCAAAGGCAGAGGGGAGGCGGCTGGCTAGGAATTCTGCTCCCCAGCGGCCTCGGAAACTCCAGGGCTCCATGCCAGCCAGCAGAGCACCCCCACGAGCAGTGCCGGTTTAGGGTGGGGGCGGAGGCGGAGGGCCAGAGTTCAGGGCTCTTGGCTTCCAGCCTCCACAGCAGGTGTTGGAAGGGCTATGCAGGGAGGGAGCGAAGCAGGCGCCTCACAGTTGCAAAATCCGGACTGGATTGGCGCCCACACATCCTGGGTTCCCTGCTTAGATTCGGAGGTAAGGGGCTCCTCAGAAAAGTTTTTGCCAGAAAATGCTCTCACCAGACCCCGGACAGAGCAGCACCACGTGGGTCAGACAAGCGGCAGAGATACTGATGCCGCCCCTGCTGGGCCCCGGGAATGCCCGAAAGAGAAAAATGAAGCCACTCAGTCGTGTCCTACTCTGCGACCCCATGGACCATAGCCCACCAGGCTCCTTGGTCCATGGGATTTTCCAGGCGAGAGTACTGGAGTGGGGTGCCATTTCCTTCTCCAGGGGATCTTCCCGACCCAGGAGTTGAACCTGGGTCTCCAGCATTGAGAGGTGGCTACAACTGGGGTTCCCGTCAGTGAGGCTGGCCCTACAGCCAGCAGGCTCTTTCCTCACGAGGGTTTCTCCCTCCACAGAACCCGACAGCCATCCCCAGCTCCTCGCACTGGCCTGAGTCACCTGGCCCCCTCACTGGGCAGTGGATGGGTCCAGCCATACCACCTGCTCCCTGCTCCTCCCTGCCAATCTGGCCACGATGTCCGAGTCTCCCAGACCACCCGTCCTCCTCCTGGGCCAGGCCAGCCAGGCTGACTTAGGATGACCTCAGGAGGGGTCTCAGGTTTCCCCTGCGCTCTGAGCCCCTCCCCTGTCATCACCTCCCAGGGATGCCCTCTCCTTCCAACAGCTCAGCTTGCCTCTTGCACCACGTGGGCATCAAGCCTTTCCCCAGTTTCACACGGACTTTTCCCTTCTCCTGGCCCGTCTCATCTTCAGCCCCTCGGGCACTGCCCACCCACCCACCGTCCCCTTGCCTGGGTGACAGGGCCGAGTGGAGGGACCACCTCCAGCGGCCAGGACCATGCGCTGGATTTGAGCAGAGGCAGAGGGCTGAGGGAGGTAGCTCAAGAGCCTCTGGATCCAGGGGTGGGGGGCGGAGAGGATCTGAAACCCTCCTGTCTCTTCTGTAGGCCTTGCTCTTGCGAGTGTGTTATTGTCTCAGAGGCTATTTATCTCCGTTGGGGCTGTTGCCATAAATAGTATGATAAAAAAAGAGCCATTTCAGTGAGTCAATGCGATAAAGGCTCCAGTCAAGAGCTCACTTTAGAGCTATCTTAAGGATTCACTTAAACCTCCATAATTCTTTCCTTTGACAGCACTCATATTTAGATCCATTATGAGCCTGGCAAGGAAGGGTCGGGGGGAGGGACTTTGTGGGGAGTTCAGTGGGAATCTCCACCAGGTGGTGGACTCTTGTCACGTCCCCAGAGGCGCCTTGGTCGGAGAAGCACCAGCCCTGGAGCGTGCGTGCAGGGGTCATGGTGCCCACCTGCAGCTGTGGCCCGCGGCGCCAAGGACCAGAGGTGAAGATGGGGGACGAAGCCACCGCGCGCTTCCTGACAGAGGCAACCCTGCCCGTGCCTCCCCGTCTGTGTTTCGCAAACATTTATTGAAAAGAAACCACGTGACAAGTGGAATATCTCTGAATAAAGCATGGCCCTGCCTTCAAAGAGCCAGGAACCCAGCCACAAGGTCACACGCACGCTGTCCCACACAGCTAAGACCCCGTCCAGGGCTTTATATGCCCCGGGGGGGAATAATAATAATATCCATAGCCATCATTAATATTTTTCTTAGTAGGGCCAAGAACAGGCCATTTTCTAAACACTAATTCTTTTAATACTTACACCAGGCCTGTGAGATACAGTGTTATCATCAGGCCCCGCATTTACAGCTGGGGGAGCTGACACGTGGGGACTTTCAGGAACTTGCCCAGTGGGGCCACAGCTAGCAGGCTGGAGGTCTGGGTTGGAACCCCAGCACCCTGCTCCAGAGTTCACATTCTTTGCCTTTTGCCTGATACGTCTTCTGTTCCCCAACCTTCCCTCCGCCACTCACAGAGCTTCCCATAAAGATGCTGTCTATAAGAGCTATTCTTTATGTCTAAACTGCAGCTCCCATTTTGGGAGGAGGGGCGTTGACTCCATTCTCTTAGTCTGTCCTCTTTAACCTTCTAAGTTGTTTTTTATCATTTTTGGCTGCGCTGGGTCTCCGTTGCTGAGCGGGCTTTCCTCTCGCTGTGGAGCACGGGCTCTGGGGTACGGGGGCTTCAGTAGTTGCAGCCCCGGGATTCTAGAGCACAGGCTTGGAAGTGGTGGTGCCTGGGCTTAGCTGCATGTGGGACCTTCCCGAATCAGGGGTCGAACCTGTGTCTCCTGTATTGGCAAGATTTGCTGCAGGAAGGGAGACACTGGGCTTTTGTCTAACACTCAGAAATTAATTGTCCAAGGAATACACGTGTTGACAAAGCAAGACACTTAATTGGAAAGGCCGCGGGGCAGAGAGCAGGAGGGTGAGGGAACCCAGGAGAACCCTCCGCCACGTGGCAATTTATTGAAAAGAAACCACGTGACAAGTGGAATATCTCTGAATAAAGCATGGCCCTGCCTTCAAAGAGCCGGGAACCCAGCCACAAGGTCACACGCACGCTGTCCCACACAGCTAAGACCCCGTCCAGGGCTTTATATGCCCCGGGGGGGAATAATAATAATATCCATAGCCATCATTAATATTTTTCTTAGTAGGGCCAAGAACAGGCCATTTTCTAAACACTAATTCTTTTAATACTTACACCAGGCCTGTGAGATACAGTGTTATCATCAGGCCCCGCATTTACAGCTGGGGGAGCTGACACGTGGGGACTTTCAGGAACTTGCCCAGTGGGGCCACAGCTAGCAGGCTGGAGGTCTGGGTTGGAACCCCAGCACCCTGCTCCAGAGTTCACATTCTTTGCCTTTTGCCTGATACGTCTTCTGTTCCCCAACCTTCCCTCCGCCACTCACAGAGCTTCCCATAAAGATGCTGTCTATAAGAGCTATTCTTTATGTCTAAACTGCAGCTCCCATTTTGGGAGGAGGGGCGTTGACTCCATTCTCTTAGTCTGTCCTCTTTAACCTTCTAAGTTGTTTTTTATCATTTTTGGCTGCGCTGGGTCTCCGTTGCTGAGCGGGCTTTCCTCTCGCTGTGGAGCACGGGCTCTGGGGTACGGGGGCTTCAGTAGTTGCAGCCCCGGGATTCTAGAGCACAGGCTTGGAAGTGGTGGTGCCTGGGCTTAGCTGCATGTGGGACCTTCCCGAATCAGGGGTCGAACCTGTGTCTCCTGTATTGGCAAGATTTGCTGCAGGAAGGGAGACACTGGGCTTTTGTCTAACACTCAGAAATTAATTGTCCAAGGAGATACACGTGTTGACAAAGCAAGACACTTAATTGGAAAGGCCGCGGGGCAGAGAGCAGGAGGGTGAGGGAACCCAGGAGAACCCTCCGCCACGTGGCTCGCAGTCTCGAGTTTTATGGTGATGGGATTAGTTTCTGGGTTGTTTTTAGCCCGTCAGTCTGACTCAGAGTCCTTCCTGGTGGTGCAGGCCTTGTTCAGCCAAGATGGATGCCAGCGAGGAGGATTCTGGGAGGGGTCAGACATGTGGTGTCTCCTTTTAACCTTTCCCCAACTCTTCCGGTGGGTAGTGGCTTCTTAGTTCCGTGTTCCTCACCAGGACCTCCTATCCTAAAACAGCTCATGCCAGTGGTGACCGTGGTGCCTGGCCAGGGTGCCTCCCCTAACAGATCCTTTCCCACTGAGCCCGCCCCCAGGGAGGCTCCTATAGCCTGTCTTTGACCGCCGTAGAGACCATCTGGGGGTCACCGAGCCCTCTGGGAGAAGTGAAGCTCGCCCTGAGAAGACGGCCACGGGCCGCAGAGCCCCTCACTCACCTGTGCGTCTCTGGCAGGTGCTCCCGCAGGGACCGGTGCCAGCGGGCCTGGGAGCCTAACCGATTTGCCGCCAGCATCAGCCAGTGCGTGAGGCTCGAGGTGCACCCCAGCAGCATCTCCGTGTCTGAGCACAGCCGGCTGGTGAGTGAGCCCCTGGGGGGCTGGAGGCGGGGCACAGCGTGCGCACAGCCTGGGTATGTTCCCTTAACTCCAGCGCAGTGCAAGCGGATCAGACTTCACGCGCTCCGAGGACATTTTAGAGGAAAACTATGGTAACGTCTGTCATTCCCCAGGACCCAGTCATCCGCCCCGCTCCTTGCAGACCCATCACCCACTGATCTGGTTTGTAAATCTACATTTTGCATTTAGCAGCAAGCCTCTGCAGCGTCATGCAGTCCCATCCCATTCTGTGGTGTGTGATAGAGATTTCAAGGGACCACCTGGAGTTGCCTTTGTATGTGTGTGTGAGAGAGAGGCAGACAGACCGATGGACAGACAGACACAGAGAGACTGAGGCTTAATACACAGGGTGTGCCGAAAGAGACTTTTATTAAAGAGATACAGCAGTCCTTTACCGCCTGTCGAGGTGCAAGCCCAAATACTCCGTGTCCTTGGGCCTGCTCGATTATTTCCTTCTGGAGGTTTTATGGGCATTCACGAATGCTATTAGTTAATGAACCTCCCAAGACTTGCATTCATTCATCCCCACCGGGAGGTTTTGGCTCCCGCAGAGCTGAGGGAACAAACAGCGGAGTTTGTACCTAAGTCTCTCTCGGGCCCCATGGAAACGAAACTGGGGCAGAGGTTCAGCGGCAGACAAATGTATGGAAAGGCTAGGTGATGGCCACTGGGGCTGAGAGAGCCCTCCAGGCATCACGAGAGGACAAAGCGAGACCTCCCTCCCTTGAGACTCGCTTCTCAGAGGACATGAGGTGCTGTCACCACGATCCCCCACCGGCGCTCCCCACTGGGAGTCACGTTTCTCTCCTCTGGTTTCCATACCACTTAGATATCATATATGTTGTCATTTAGTACAAACCCACTTCCAAGGGCAGGGAATTCAGAGCGGTGTTTTGCTATTAAATGGTTTCTGGATCATTCTTCTGACAGTCTGATATTTTTACCCTTCAGAGGGGGATATTCAAACTTAAAATGTCTGCAGACCACTGGCCTGCCTCCGTGGAGGCCTAGGGAACTGCAGACATCCTCCAGGGCATTGGTGTCCACTCCCTGCCTTTCTCTGAGCCCCTAAGCACCTTGTGAGGCAACGGCCCTGCTCTCGGGGAGCACTCAGGGGACAAAGAGCCAGAAGCCAACCGAGACTAGAAGCCCACCCCCTGGTAGCCAGCCCCTGCATGACACCAGGGTGGGGAGCCAGCCAAGTGGTAAACTTCTTATAAACCTCCAGGCTGGTGACACATGTTCTCCCATGAACCCAAAGCGTGTTTGTGATGAGTTCAACTCATAACTGGCTTTTTTCAAGTTTGCATGGTTTCATGTCAAAACGAGCTCAGGCTGAGATGGGTTTGGGGACCTTCCCCCACCCCTAGCGTCCCTTCCTCTCCTGCCGGTGCTTTATGATTCTGGACAAGACTGAAAAGTAGTATCAATAATAAAGGCCGCTGACCCTGCAACACCCCATGCAGTGCTGCGGTAATGGCTCTGGGTCAAAGCTAGAAGGCATCCTGACCGACAGCCTCTCCCTGGATGAGGTCCGGGGAGAGGAGCGAGCAAGTGGACAGTGGCAGGGCCAGGCCTGGAGCTCAGGTCCCGGATCCCTGCGAGGTCTTCCCACAGCGTCTTCTCTCTGCTCCGCCCACAGCTCAGCCTAGTTGTGAGCGATGCCCCCGATCTGTCCGTGGGCGTCTCCTGTGCCTTTGGGAACCTGACGGAAGTAGAGGGACAGGTATCTGGGAGCCAGGTCATCTGCATCTCACCGGGACCCAAGGATGTGCCTGTCATCCCTCTGGATCAGGGTAAGAAGCCTCTGCGGTGAGCGTCGACTGCTTGGGGCTGCTTGACCAGGCTGGCCCAGAGAGGTGGACCCAGGAGACGGGGTAGCAAGTGCCGGCACAGACCAACTGGCAGCTGCTAGACTAGGTCCTCTTCCAATTTGGCTTCTAAGTCCATTTAAGTTTGGAAGCAAGCTGTCATGCCCCGGGGAAATTTCAGGAAGTCAGAGGTCCCTGTCTCCCATTTGGGTTAAGCCTGCACATGAGAGCTTTTCCAGACTTCCCTTCCCTTCGAGGAACGTTGGTGGCTTCAGCCAGTGGTTTTTAGTAGGTTCTCTCCATAGAACTGGGGGCTTTTAAAGGTTTTGACCTGATATATTTATTTTTAAAAATTTTATTTTTATATTGGTGACCTGATATTTCTGACAGTCTTTCAGTAACTGAACATATTCAACCTAGGCAGGGGACTCTACAGGATCTGATCCGTCACCTCCTCCCTAAGAGGGGGGCCTGGAGTATCTGGGTCTCAGTGATGGGCTGGTCATCAGAAGGACGAAAGGGACTCTTGGAAGAGGACTCAGGAAGGCTCCATCTGCCATCACTGCCCCATGGGAGCCCCAGCGTGGCTGAATGATTTACCCCCCCAACCTCTCCACTGGGCTCCCAGCTTGTAACTTTTTCCTTCCCTCCCCTCCCCCTTCTTTTTTCAGACTGGTTTGGGCTAGAGCTGCAGCTGAGATCCAAGGAGACAGGGAAGTATTCGTCAGCACTGAGTTCAAGTTCTACAACTGCAGTGCCCACCAACTGTAAGCACGCCCCCAGCGGCGCTAGCAGTCGTTCAGGGTCAGAGCGGGAAGAGCACCGAGGCCAGCATCCTCCCTTAGAGATGAGGTCAGAGGAGGCTGGCGAGCAAGTGGGTCCTGGCAGGGCCAGGCCAGAAGCCGACTTGCCCCGGTCTGGATATGTGTGTGAGGGGTTCCTAAGTTCCCTTAGGCCAAGAACGGTCTTACATTCACCACCCAGTCTCCTGATCAGACGTGGCACTTTGTCTCGAACAGCGGAAAGTGTTCCATAAATATTCCAGTTATATACAGTTTATTCAGTTACACCAAACTGAATGGCATTCGCTGTCCACAGCCTCTGATCTCGTTCAGTCTCTCTTGCAACACAGCCTACCATCAGCTCTCAAGCTAAAAGGGGTTTGAAGTAGAAATAGAAGTCACAACTCAGGAGCTCGAAGGAAAGTCCTCCCTTTTATGCCAGCGGGTGGTGGCTTTGATTGTGGAGAGCGACAGCCAGTGGAATGTAACCACATCATCCATGGGCACATGAAGAGGGCCTCAGATGACAGCCTCAGAGGAAGGGGCAAGGCTGGGGAAATGGCCTCACCCAGCGCCCAAATAAAGGACCTGGGCTGGGACACAGCGAGGAGGCTTTCAGCTCTACCGAGCTCCACACTGAGCCTTCAACTTTTCAAGGAGGAAGCGAAAACCAGACCCAACCATCGGCCCCCAGGGTGGTTAGGTGCTGCCCGTCTGACTTCACCATCCACATCCAGCAGCTGAGTGCCATGCCTGTGAGTTCTTACAGCTGTGCAGAAAGCCAGGTGCACTTCATAAGTAAGAATCAGGGCCAGGAGTGGAGGAGAGAGACCCATACTTAGTTTCTGCCAATCTTCTCTTGAAATGAAACTGAGACTCTTTCCACGTCATCTGGAATCTCATATGCTGTGTGATTTAGAAAAAGAGAAACCGGGGTCTCTATAATAGGGCCACGGAAGGCCATGTGACCTTGGTCATAGGCAAGAGCAGAGGTCAACCAAGAGCTCCAGGCCAGAGGGAGAAGACCTGGGAACATTCTGTGGACCCATCCTTCCTGTTGCCCAGGACAGCATCTGCCTGAGGACTCCAGTGGCATCAAGTCTGAGGGTCCACGCTGTGGCCACGATGGGCCCAGCAATCCGTGTGGGGAAAGGCTCTGTTAGCAGCTAAGCCCTAAAGGAACCTTTAAGCCTTAAAAATAGAGAAATGAGCTTCATTCACCTCCCCTTTTCTGATCTGGGTTTTCACGATGAGAATCATGTGCTGGAGTTCTCGGGTCTCCAGAGTAGCTAAGGAAGGAGACGTCCCTTGGACCCATTTGGGACAAATCAATAGATGTAACAGAAAGACGGAACAAGTGGTAAAAAGTGGCCTGGGAGGAGCCGAGAGAAAGCTTTATGTGGCAGAAGCTGAACCGGATAAGATCACCCCCTAAGCCCTGCGTCCAGTCCCAGCTAACCCTGTTTTGGGACCCGCGAGCATCTTGGAGTGGGAACTCCCCAACCTCCCTCTCACGCTCCAGCACAGTAGTGATGGAACGCACTGCCTGTGAGGACGTCCTCATCTCCACGACACCCCAGTGTGATGTCACCACTCTCAGCCGTGGATTACCGTGGCAGTGGAGATGCTGCCATGGGCAGCAAGTTTTAGCAGAAAGAAAAGCAAGTATCCTTGACCTTTCATTGCCACGCACTGGCTTATGCGTCCAGTTACAGATCTCAGGATTGCGTTCAAGCCTCTCCTTTTACTGTGGTTAACTAAGGCCCAGAGGGGAAAGATGCTCCATTGGAGGTCATCAGATTAGCAAGTGGACAAGCCTGTTCTCAAAGAACTCTGATCTCATCATCCTTGATCCATTTTTGTGATTTACTTGCTGAATCGTAAGATGGGAGGAAGACCCAATCCATCTGGCCTAAGTTCGGGAACGAAATAACTATGGGCATATCTAGAAGGGGATGAAAATATCCGGCATGGGGAAGAGTGTCGATGGGATAACGCGCCTGGTCCGCCCTGGCTTATGAGCCAGTGGGCCCTGGATCAAGCCCCATCCACCTGAATGCCGTTAGAGCCCCAGCAGGTGGCGCCAGTTTTCAGACCTGGCCGTGTGCCTGCCAGGTTGGTCCAATGGTAACAAGGCTGGACTAGGGGATCTGGCAAGGAGCCGGTGGATCAACTCCCCCAGCCAAACCTATTTCCCTGATGGTGGTCTGACCGCACACAGGGAGCCTAGATGGTACACACAGAATGCAGGGGAAACCGAAGGGAAAGAGGCGCTCTACCTGGCAGGAAAGGCAGGAGCCGCACGCAGCCTGTCGCTCCCATGTCTGGCTACTTGGAGGGGCGACAGAGTTATCAGTAGATACCATTCACTCCACTCAAACTCCAAAACACAGGGGATATGAACCACCTGTGAACACTCAAATATGCTTTAAGAGCTTGAAGTAACAGGTACGTTAAGCCCCTAAAAATAGTACATTTAGCATTGTATTTTTTAAAACCACGTCCTACACGTTGTCTCATTTGACACAAAACAACCCCATGGAGTGGACAGAAAAGTTTTAGTGCAGACGGATGAAGAAATTCCGAGTCAGCAGGTGAAGTGGCTTACTCGGGGCAGCCTAACGGCAGCGCCAGAGGCCAAACGGGGACCGGGTCGGCCCAGTTACTATCCCTGCTCTCCTTGGGCCGTTCCCTCTTATAAGTGGTGCTAGGCTGGCAAATGTTTAGCTATCAGAAATCAGGGGGAAAGCTCATTAGGTGGCATTTGCTAGTTTCTATGGCATAAATACTCCCTCTGTGGCTGGTTTCAAGGTGTTACCATGTTGATGACCCGCTTGCAACATTCCCGAAAATATGAATAATTGGCTGTCATGAGCTGAAACAGACCAGCTCTAGCACTCCACTGCTTTCGGAGACATTCCCACTCTGGACATATTTCTCCCTCAATTTTCTGGTCCCCTGGTCCCTTGAGCGTCTCAGAGGGAAAAGCCACAATTTTCAGGCTGGGGATGCCCCCGCAGCCCACCCCGCTGAGAGTGAGACTCAAGTAACAGGCTTCCATCGAGGCACGTGGGCTCCCTGGCCCCCTTCACTCCCCCCTTCCCTCCTCTCTTTGCCTCTTACTGTCTGTGTCTTTGCAGGTGCCTGTCCTGTGTCAACAGCGCCTTCCGCTGCCATTGGTGCAAATACCGTAACCTCTGTACTCATGACCCCACCACCTGCTCCTTCCAGGAGGGTCGGATCAACATTTCAGAGGTAAGCAGGGCTCAGCCCGGCATGGCAACATCCCCAGTGAGTCTGCGCAGACCTCCCTTTTCAGATAGCCAGTCCGACAGCTTGGCCATCTCCTTGCCCTGGTCCATGCTGGCTTCTTCCAGAGAGGTTGGAAAGCCCTGGTATTATAAAGCCAAAAAAAAAAAAAAGGCAGCAAATACTCCCGGGAAGAAGTGTGCTATATTTGCTAGACTCCAGGAATTGTATTCATTCAAAAGTGCGAGGGGAGCTGAGGGCTGAGCCTGAAAGCTCAGAGGAAACATATCCAACCAAACAGATTCCTCGGTCTAGAAGCGTGTAGAGAACGGCATTTGTCCTCTGAGTTTTAAGCCCTCTGCTTGGCTGCAGACATAGTCTAGTTCAATAGCACATTCACTCTCAACCACTCTTTCATGCCAGCCTCTCTTCCTAGGCTAAAATTCAATGATTCTTTGACTCTTTTGTAGGACTGAGTAGGTGGCCTTATAGAAGAGAGAGGCAGTCCACTGGTGAAAAGAACCCAGGCTTGCTAAAAGTCTCACTTTATGAGTACCGTTTAAGACCGGTTCCACCTTTGTTATCAACACAGGGAAATAAGTTGTTTATCTTTCCAATGAATAATCCCACCCAGTGGTGTTTCCTTGAGGTTCACTTTCTTACAAGCTCACAGCAGGCCTTAGGACAATGAAGCCTGCTGGGTCGATGTCCTTTTCTCATATCTAGTGTTTTCCATGCCCCAGGGTGACCAGTAGTTGGGTTTGAACAACTGTAGGACCTTACTTCTTCCCACAAGCACACGTGTGTGTGAATATACATCCCCGTCTCATTCTACCTTTTAGGAAATCCATAAATGTAAACAAGTGACTGGGTAGCATGTACAGATATTGCTGTGACCTTCATCTGTCTCCCTCTTACACTAGACTGAAGAAGTGAAGTCACTTAGTGTGTCCAGCTCTTTGCAACCCCATGGCCTGTAGCCTGCCAGACTCCTCTGTCCATGGGGTTTTCCAGGCAAGAATACTGGAGTGGATTGCCATTTGACTACCACCTCCTTAAAGGCATGAGTTACATCTTATCATTAAATCCTCAGGACCTTTTTCAGTGAAAGTCTCTAGCATGCATGCATGAAAGCATAGAGGAATCGATGACCACTGTAACCAAACGCCATTGATAGGAAGGATTCCTTGGAGCTCCTTGTCTAAGATTTCAAGAAAGTTTCTTGTCTCTCCTAATCAAGGCAGAAGTAACGGTTACTTCCAAGAAAGAGCACCTTGATCACATGATCATGTTGTACACTTAATTTTTTTAATTAGATGATGATTGCTTTTGTGTTGGTTTCTGGTGTAGAAGGAGAAGGAAATGGCAACCCGCTCCAGTGTTCTTGCCTGGAGAATCCCAGGGACGGCGGAGCCTGGTGGGCTGCTGTCTATGAGGTTGCACAGAGTCGGACACGACTGAAGCGACTTAGCAGAAGCAGCAGCAGCAGCTGGTGCTGTAGAAGAATATGAACCAGCCATTCAGTTTAGTTCAGTCGCTCAGTCGTCTCCGACTGTGAGACCCCACGGACTGAGCACCCCAGGCCTCCCTGTCCATCACCAGCTCCTGGCTGGAGTTTACTCAAACTCATGAGCCACTGAGCCGGTGATGCCATCCAATCATTTCATCCTCTGTCATCCCCTTCTCCTCCCAGCTTCAATCCCAGCATCAGGGTCTTTTCAAATAAGTCAGTTCTTTGCATCAGGTGGCCAAAGTATTGGAGTTTCAGCTTCAGCACCAGTCCTTCTAATGAATAGTAAGGACTGATTTCCTTTAAGATGAACTGATTAGATCTCCTTGCTATCCAAGGAACTCTCGAGAGTCTTCTCCAACACCACAGATCAAAAGCATCAATTCTTCAGCGCTTAGCTTTCTTTATAGCCCAACTCTCACATCCATACTCACTGGAAAAACCATAGCTTTAACTAGACAGACCTTTGTTGGCAAAGTAATGTCTTTGTTTTTAAACATGCTGTGTAGGTTGGTCATAACTTTCCTTTCAAGGAGTAAGCGTCTTTTAATTTCATGGCTGCAGTCACCATCTGCAGTGATTTTGGAGCCCCCCAAAATAAAGTCTGACACTGTTTCCACTGTTTTGCCATCTATTTGCCATGAAGTGATGGGACCGGATGCCATGATCTTAATTTTCTGAATGTTGAGCTTTAAGCCAACTTTTTCACTCTCCTCTTTCATGTTCATCAAGAGGCTCTTTAGTTCCTCTTCACTTTCTGCCATAAGGGTGGTGTCATCTGCATATCTGAGATTGATATTTCTCCCAGCAGACTTGATTCCAGCTTGTGCTTCCTCCAGCCCAGCGTTTCTCATGACGTACTCTGCATAGAAGTTAAATAAGCAGGGCGACAATATACAGCCTTGATGTACTCCTTTTCCTATTTGGAACCAGTCTGTTGTTCCATGTCCAGTTCGAACTGTTGCTTCCTGATCTGTTAAGTGTCCCTGTATCCCCTCCCTTGAGGCTCCTTCCCACTCCACCTCCACCCAGCCCTCTAGGTGTCACAGAGCACCAGGCTGAGCCCCCTGTGTCACAGTAACTTCCCGCTCGCTGTCCGTGTCACACGTGGCAGCACAGATGTTTCGCCGCTGCTGTCAGTTTGTCCCAGCCTCCTCCTCTTGCTGTGTCCCTGCTCTGTGTTTGCGCCTCTATCCCCGCCCTGCCGATAAGCTCATCAGTGTTAAATACCCCACGATTTTATCTGTCAGTTGTTGTTTAGTCGCTAAGTCAGGCTGGACTGTTTTGCAGCCCCATGTACTGTAACTCACCAGGCTCCTCTGTCCATGGGATTTCCCAGGAAAGAACATTGGAATGGGTTGCCATTTCCTTCCCCAAGAAATCTTTCCTGACCCAGGAATCAAACTCGTGTCCCTGTATTGGGAGGCAGGTTCTTCACCACTGAGCTACTGGGGAAGCCCAGGCACACCTCAATAAAGCTAACTTTTTAAACTTTTAATTTAAGAAGAAAGTAAGCCTTGAAAGGTTTCCCAAACACACAGACACACACACATACGGCCTTGAATTCTTCTTAGCTTCTGAAACAATATGTGTTATATTCAGGCTAGAAAAAAAAATGAAATCTGCCTGTCTTGAAAGAAAGACACACAGATGGTGCCCACAGGCGGTATTTAAGGCAGACCCAACTGCAGGTGCCTCCAGGGGATGGAGCCAGTTATCTCGGCCCCGAGACCCTTTCAGGGAAGGCCTTTCCTCCAGCCAGTCGGGATGCTTTGAAGTGGCTGCCCAGAGAGCGCCACGCTGGTCTTAGTGGACCTCGGAAATTAATCCCAGCCCCAGGATCCTGCAGGAGGCTGCGTCTGCTTTTCAGGCCTGTCTTCTCACCCATAGGAAAGGACTCACGAGCCGAGGGTGTGGTGGGAGAGAGGGGGGACCCAGCCTGGGTGTCCACAGGACAACGGCCAGGGGAGGTCGGACGCCAGGGGCAGGGTGACGCTGAGGCCAAGGCTGGGCAGTGAAGGGCCTCAGACACTGACCTTCATACCGGCCACTTCTAACCTAAGTTAGTAAGTGTTAGTCGCTCAGCCGTTACCGACTCTTTGCGACCCTGTAGACTGCAGCCCGCCAGGCTCCGCTGTCCATGGGATTCTTGAGGCAAGGATACTGGAGTGGGTTGCCATTTCCTCTTCCAGGGGATCTTCCCAACCCAGAAATCGAGCCCGAGTCTCCAGCACTGCAGGCAGATTCTTTACGGACCGAGCTACAAGGGAAGCCCCTAACCTCCTAACTTGGGTAATGAAATAAGTCGAGAAGGACCACAGAATGCTGAGAGAAAAAGAGAAAGAGAGGGAGAGGGGATGACGGGGATGTCCGGATGAGAAACCACTTCATTTTCTCCTGGCGGCTGGGCTCCTTCAGGCCCAGAGAAACCCAGGCCGAGCCTGACAGGACCCGCAAGCCACAGGAACACGGGCAGCGGGCGGGAGACCCAGCGAGACAGTAACTCAGCTCGTGTGGGGCCAGGGGCCTGAGGCCCAGAGGGCTAGCTGGAATCAGAAGTCCCTGGAACACAGCTCCCTCTCGGCCACGGGTAACTCAAGAATTCCAGAGAGCCGGCCGGGGAGAGGCGGTTGCATCCGAAGTTAGGATTAAATTAATACCGAAAGAGCCCTGGGGGGGAAGCCAGAGGCTTCCCGCCCCGTTTTCATTTCCTCTCCTTAGTGTCTGCTCCTGGAGGTGAGAGAAACGCCTTAGTCTCCTGCCTCCTCCTCCTCACCCTGCTGACAGGCCCAGGCCCCACCCTGGGGATGGGCCTTCTCGGAGGGGCGGCCCGGGCCCCCCAGGCTCCTGATTAGCTCAGGACGGGAAGCGGGAGGCAGGAACCCCAGGAGATGGCAGGGCTGCAGCCCCTCACACATCACTTCCCAGCTGACAGCCCCCAGACCCTGCTGCTTGCTGTCCGAAGCTTGCTTTCGGGGGAAGCCCTGATCCCGAAGGTGGGGGAACCACAAAAGTGCGCGGCGGGAATCTTTCCTGGCATCCTCAGCTTCTTCTGGGAACTGGAGAGCCCTTAGCTGTCCCTTTGGGGTTCCTAGAATATCTTTTATGCTTCCAGGAAGCCCCCTCCCCCCTGCCCCCCTGTAGTTTGAACCAAAATTTTACATCTCTCCACTTCTTAGAAACAATATATAACTGATTGGCTCCATTGATTTGTATAGCACAGCTAAGACATCACACATGTGCATTTCTCTCGCCTGCAACAGGAGGGTGGGGGAGGGGAACCAGCCGCACCAGCATCTCTCGAGAGCTTGTTAGAAATTCAAATTCTTGGGCCCCATCCCAGAGTAAGCGAAGACTGAGAACCACTGACATATGGCATCTCAATTGATTCTCACAAATATATTCAGGCTAGAAAAAAAAATGAAATCTGCCTGTCTTGAAAGAAAGACACACAGATGGTGCCCACAGGCGGTATTTAAGGCAGACCCAACTGCAGGTGCCTCCAGGGGATGGAGCCAGTTATCTCGGCCCCGAGACCCTTTCAGGGAAGGCCTTTCCTCCAGCCAGTCGGGATGCTTTGAAGTGGCTGCCCAGAGAGCGCCACGCTGGTCTTAGTGGACCTCGGAAATTAATCCCAGCCCCAGGATCCTGCAGGAGGCTGCGTCTGCTTTTCAGGCCTGTCTTCTCACCCATAGGAAAGGACTCACGAGCCGAGGGTGTGGTGGGAGAGAGGGGGGACCCAGCCTGGGTGTCCACAGGACAACGGCCAGGGGAGGTCGGACGCCAGGGGCAGGGTGACGCTGAGGCCAAGGCTGGGCAGTGAAGGGCCTCAGACACTGACCTTCATACCGGCCACTTCTAACCTAAGTTAGTAAGTGTTAGTCGCTCAGCCGTTACCGACTCTTTGCGACCCTGTAGACTGCAGCCCGCCAGGCTCCGCTGTCCATGGGATTCTTGAGGCAAGGATACTGGAGTGGGTTGCCATTTCCTCTTCCAGGGGATCTTCCCAACCCAGAAATCGAGCCCGAGTCTCCAGCACTGCAGGCAGATTCTTTACGGACCGAGCTACAAGGGAAGCCCCTAACCTCCTAACTTGGGTAATGAAATAAGTCGAGAAGGACCACAGAATGCTGAGAGAAAAAGAGAAAGAGAGGGAGAGGGGATGACGGGGATGTCCGGATGAGAAACCACTTCATTTTCTCCTGGCGGCTGGGCTCCTTCAGGCCCAGAGAAACCCAGAGCCGAGCCTGACAGGACCCGCAAGCCACAGGAACACGGGCAGCGGGCGGGAGACCCAGCGAGACAGTAACTCAGCTCGTGTGGGGCCAGGGGCCTGAGGCCCAGAGGGCTAGCTGGAATCAGAAGTCCCTGGAACACAGCTCCCTCTCGGCCACGGGTAACTCAAGAATTCCAGAGAGCCGGCCGGGGAGAGGCGGTTGCATCCGAAGTTAGGATTAAATTAATACCGAAAGAGCCCTGGGGGGGAAGCCAGAGGCTTCCCGCCCCGTTTTCATTTCCTCTCCTTAGTGTCTGCTCCTGGAGGTGAGAGAAACGCCTTAGTCTCCTGCCTCCTCCTCCTCACCCTGCTGACAGGCCCAGGCCCCACCCTGGGGATGGGCCTTCTCGGAGGGGCGGCCCGGGCCCCCCAGGCTCCTGATTAGCTCAGGACGGGAAGCGGGAGGCAGGAACCCCAGGAGATGGCAGGGCTGCAGCCCCTCACACATCACTTCCCAGCTGACAGCCCCCAGACCCTGCTGCTTGCTGTCCGAAGCTTGCTTTCGGGGGAAGCCCTGATCCCGAAGGTGGGGGAACCACAAAAGTGCGCGGCGGGAATCTTTCCTGGCATCCTCAGCTTCTTCTGGGAACTGGAGAGCCCTTAGCTGTCCCTTTGGGGTTCCTAGAATATCTTTTATGCTTCCAGGAAGCCCCCTCCCCCCTGCCCCCCTGTAGTTTGAACCAAAATTTTACATCTCTCCACTTCTTAGAAACAATATATAACTGATTGGCTCCATTGATTTGTATAGCACAGCTAAGACATCACACATGTGCATTTCTCTCGCCTGCAACAGGAGGGTGGGGGAGGGGAACCAGCCGCACCAGCATCTCTCGAGAGCTTGTTAGAAATTCAAATTCTTGGGCCCCATCCCAGAGTAAGCGAAGACTGAGAACCACTGACATATGGCATCTCAATTGATTCTCACAACAGACCTGCAGTTTCACATAATTCATATTTGACAGATGTAGTAACCAAGATGCTAAAATTTATTTTTTTTTTTTTGCCTAAGGCTACAGAGAACTCAGCATCCAAAAAGGCGGAGTACAGGATGCTTTCTCCAGAAAATCAGGCCCCATTCGCGTGTCTGTTTTCGTGGTCTCAGCTACACTTGCAGTCCTGATCTTAACCAGACTCTGTGCTGCTGGTCATGAGGGTTCGGGGTAGGGAGAATGTATGTGTGGTGCTCAGTCATGTCCAGCTCTTTGAGACTCCATGAACTGTAGCCCGCCAGGCTCCTCTGCCCATGGGGTTCTCCAGGCAAGGATGTGGGAGTGGGTTGCCATGCCTTCCTCCAGGAGGTCTTCCTGACCCAGGTATCCAAGCCACATCTTTTCCATTTCCTGCATTGGCAGGCAGATTCTTTACCTCTAGTGCCATCTGGGAAGCCCCCCAGTGTAGAGGGACCCACACAAATCCATTCGCACAGATGGAGAAACTGCCCGTGGAAGACAGGTCAGTAGTACCACGTCCAGACGCAAAGGTGGCCAGTACATGACTTCTTTCCAAAGGGCTGATGGACCGACGATCCCAGGCTTAGTCCTGAAAACCAAGAACCGCTGAGCTAAGTGAAAGTGAAAATGTTAGTCGCTCAGTCCGACTAACAACCCCATAGACTGTCCGACTCTTTGCAACCCCATGGACTGTAGCCCTCCAGGCTTCTCCATCCCTGGGATTGTTGTTCAGGCAAGAATACTGAGTGGACTGCCATCTCCTTCTCCAGGGGATCTTCCTGACCCAAAGATCAAACCTGGGTCTCCCGCATTGAGGGCAGACTCTTTACCATCTGAGCCGCCAGGGAGATCCTAGAGTGAATGCAATTCAAAATAAACATATTAGTAGTTAGCATTTGTTGAGAGTTTATTATAGATGCAACATTGCTGCTGCTGCTAAGTCGCTTCAGTCGTGTCCGACTCTGTGCGACCCCATAGACGGCAGCCCACCAGGCTCCTCCGTCTCTGGGATTCTCCAGGCAAGAATACTGGAGTGGGTTGCCATTTCCTTCTCCAATGCGTGAAAGTGAAGTTGCTCAGTTGACATACGTATTTTTAACCTCAGTTGTAACTATTCTGTGAAGTAAATTCTGTCCTAGATAAATAAACTGATAAGTTTAAACAGTTTTCCTATGATCCTCACAGAAATGCAGAAGTCATGATTCAGTGTTCCCAAGCTGGCGCTGAGTAAGTTGAAGTCCTCTGATCCTGCGTTCACGTGAGGAATATGCAGTGATGATATTAACATGGTTAATCCAGTTTATTACCACTGACACAGACCTTCATGTCCCTCTTGCCTGCAGCCTAGCGTTGGTCCCGTTTTATAGATGCCTGTGTGGTAAGTCTGTTCAATCATGTCTGACTCTTTGCAACCCTAGGGACTGTAGCCCACCAGCATCCTCTGTCCATGGGGTTCTCCAGGCAAGAATACTGGAGTGGGTTGTCATGCCCTCCTTCAGGGGATCCTCCCAACCCAGGGATGGAAATCACATCGCTCCCGTCTCCTACACTGGCGGGCGGGCTCTTCACCGCCAGTGCCACCTGGGAGCCCATTCTGTAGATGAGGAAGTTGAATTTCAACTGAGCCATCTCTTGAGTGCTTTTAAGTTCATGAGCCAGACCTTTCCCCCACTCAGAGCCCAGCCAGTCTCTGACGGGGTCCCAGAAATCTGGGCCCCCCCCTGGGCCAGGTTAAGCGGCGACACAGTGTTTGTGAGCGGATGTGTGCCGAGGTATATATGGCTGTCAGCTTGAAAAGCTCATCTCCCACCATGGCTAAACCAGGCCTAGTGAGATGTAGATACATAAATATCTCCTTTACACCCTGTCCCGGGGGAAAGATGGAACCACATAAATCCGATTAGCTTACCCGGATGCGGGCTGCTCTCTCTCTTTGAAGTCCAGTGGGTGAAGATAATGTCATTTGCACTTGGGAGCAGTCATTTCCAAGGGCTGAAGGAAGGGTCCCCCGTGCTGAGAGCTGGTGAAGCACAGAATAGGGTGGACTGTGCGGCCCGGAGGCTCGTCCATCAGGCTGCAGGGCCAGCATCCTGCCCTCCCCCCTCACATCTCCTCCTCCTCAGCCCACCCCTCCCCCGTGATGTTCCCAAACAGGGCATCTGCCCATCTTGATAGAAACTCAGCTTGCTGCTAAGGAGCGGGATCCTGCTGCCCATTGACCTAGAGGCAGAGGGAGGAGCAGAATGAACTACAGAGGTCAGTCAGGAGACCGGGGGTCTGCAGGAGCAATGTCTTTCAGCAGCGTTCACAGCAGTCCTCACGCTCTGCATGAAGGGCGCAGCATGTGTCTGTATGCAGGTGTGTGTGTGTGTGTGTCTGTATGCAGGTGTGTGTGTGTGTGTGTGTGTGTCTGTACTCCCAGGAGCAAACAGGTTGGAAATGGCCTTTTATATTTGATGAACCCTATCACCTTCCACAGGCTTCCTGGTAGCTCAGCTGGTAAAGAATCCACCTGCAATGCAGGAAATCCCGATTCAGTTCCCGGGTCAGAAAGATTCCCCTGGAGGAGAGACAGGCTACCCACTGCAGACTGGGCTTCACTGGTGGCTCAAACAGTAAAGAATCCGCCCGCCATGCCGGAGACCCCGGTTCCATTCCTGGGTCAGGAAGATTCCCTGGAGGAGAGCATGGCAACTCACTCCTGTATTCTTGCCTGGAGAATCCCCGTGGGCAGAGGAGCCTGGCAGGCCACAGTCCGTGGGACCACAAAGAGTCAGACCTGACCAAGCGACTAAGCCAGCACAGCACAGCATCACCCATCACAAACCCCAGAGGAACTGACGTTCCGACAGCTTGGTGATGTTCTGGGCTGCCAGCTCTCCTGTACCTTCAACCCTCACCACCGCCTTTCCCCCCCAAGACCCACTGCCCCCTCCAGACAGTCAGCAGAACCATCTCATAACCCAAGGCGTCTGTGTATCCCTTGTTTCCTAGGAGAAGAGAGGACACCTGGCACCAGCTACTTCTTTCCTTTGCCCTAGAGAATGCAAGGAAGGATGTGATTCTGTCTGGCCCGAGAGAAATAGCCAAAAATACAAGCAAAGCCTGAGATTCTTTTCTCCAGGGGCAATCTCAGAACCCTCTTTAGGCATTTGGAAGCCCCTAACCATCACACTTCAGCTTAGTCCCAGAGAGTCTGAAACAGCAGACCACAGGAATTATTTTTAAATAAAATTTTAGAATCTCTTTTAAAAATGCATAAAAGTACTCATAAAGTCTACTTATGATTCTTAAACTCTCAGACTGAATCAGACAACCCAGCCCGAAAGATGAGGGTGTGTGTGGGTATATAGGTGTATATTTTTGCATGTACACATGCATACATGTATTTTTTTCATGGTTAATAGGATTCTACAATCTTGTTCACTAACCTAAGACATCATACTCCCACAAGTATGTCTTAAAGACTCTACTTGTGAAATTTGAATTTGTTCTCTGAGCTCATTAGAGGCGAAAAACAACGGGTCATTCTTTACATTATATCAACTAGTTCTGATTCTGAAAATCTGTTCTCTCCCTCTCTCTCTCACAGGTACACACACACACACACACACACACACACCCCTTGCTGTACCGTAGCCTTATTTCCAGTCTAAATTAAAATTCTGATTTATTAGACTCAATGAGGATTTTTAGCCACTAACAGGAAATAGCATCTCCTTTTCTGTGGGATGCCTGGGTTTTTTAAAGTGGTGTTCACTTTTTTTTTTCTTGGCTATAAATATATGAAAGACCCTGTCAAGAGTGCCCTCGGGGAATCAAAGTGAAAGTGCAGCAAAGGGCGAGTTTACGAGTTGGCAGCTTGAGAGACTGGCTTCTAAACAGGGCCCCATCTGTTCTGGGGCTGCCTCCTGCCCGATTCTGTCTCCTGTGGAAACCGAGCTTGCCCACGCCCTCACAGGCAGTCGTCAAGACACGGCTCCGTGACCCCAGAGGTTCCGCCAGACCCTCCTGGACGGGTTTCTGTGGCACATTTCTCCTGGATCCAGGTTTCCGTAAATCCTCAGGATTCCTCCATAGATACGGACATGCCAATTTCGCAAGCCTGTGACTCCAGAAACAGTGATCATTTCAAATCAATCCCAGCTTTGGGAATCAAACTCCCGCCCAAGTCTCTAGATGTCCGGAAGACAGGGATTTACCCTGATCTCTGAAGAATCTGGGAAGGTGGAGCCGAAAGGAAAGTTTGAGATAGTTTTGTGTCTGTTGCTTTACTTCCTTGATTTCCACTTACCTTCCCACAAGCCATGAGCAACCGTTGTCCACTACATGTCAGGAAAGGGGATAAAGCCTTGGGATACAGAAGTGCGTAAGATGCAGCCTAATCTTCAAGGCTCACAGGCCAGTGAGGAGGACAAGTCAACAGGAAACTGCAACTGCGAGGGCTCAGAGCTGCTGGCGGAGGGCCCAGGGGAAGGCTGGGGAGCATCTGTGACCTGCCGGCTAGGGCCAGGGCCAGGGGCTGCTTTACAGAGAAGGAGCTGCAGGGCTGAGTTTGAAGGCTCCGGTGCTCTTGCCTAGAAAATCCCATGGACGGAGGAGCCTGGTAGGCTGCAGTCCCTGGAGTCGCTATGAGTCGGACACGAATGAAGCAACTTAGCAGCAGCAGCAGCAACTAGAGAGGGCTGAGTCAGGGGCCACGAGGAAGATTAGGGGTGGAGGGAGGGAGTGTTTCCTGTAGAGAGAAAAGCATCTTCAAAGAACCAGTGATTGATGAGCGAGGACGATGACTTTTCAGGTCTAATCTTAAATTCCTCTGTGGTATGGCTGGACCTTGATGCACAGGAATCTCAGTAATAGGCACGCGGGGGCCAGATGGTGAAGGACTTCCTTCTGAGGCCCACTGCTGAAGCCCACATTGAGCCAGAAGCCCCCGTCCCCCGCCTCCTCCCCCCACCCTC
>SJYC01113329.1:0-27358 GCA_006408675.1 Madoqua kirkii
GCCCCAGGCCATCCATCATTCTACATTCCTGCCCTACCAATGGATTATTTCCTGGGATGCCTTGGGCCTTGGAGAAGGACCATTGATTGTTCTAGACTGTCCTATACCTTGATGCTTTTGAAATGTGGTGTTGAAGAAGATTCTTGACAGTTCCTTGGACTGCAAGGAGATCCAACCAGTCCATCTTAAAGGAAACCAGTCCTGAATATTCGCTGGAAGGACTGATGCTGAAGCTGAAACTCCAATACTTCGATCACCTGATGCAAAGAACTGACTCATTGGAAAAGACCCCGATGCTGGGAAAGATTGAAGGCGGGAGAAGAAGGGGACGACAGAGGCAGAGATGGTTGGATGGCATCACCGACTCGATGGACGTGGGTTTGAGTAAGCTCCGGGAGTTGGTGATGGTCAGGGAGGCCTGGCATGCTGCGGTCCACGGGGTTGCAAAGAGTCGGACACGACTGAGCACCTGAACCAAACTGTCTTGCACCCTGAGGAAGTTCGCCATCCTCCCCGCCCCAACCCCTACTCTAATGCCAGTGGCACCTTCTACAGGAGGGCAACAGAACAACCCCACACCGTCCCTAAAGAACCACCATGGACCACAAGGGTCAAGGAAATAGGTGCCTCCTTCAAGACTTGCCCCAGCTGATCCTGGGAGACAGGACACGGCTGCACGTGGAGGAGGCTCTGTGTCCTCACTGCCCCAGGCCATGGGGCAGTGTCCTCCCAGAGAGGGAGAAGGTGGGCAGGGGGCTGGAGCTGTGGGGAGGTGGCCATCTGACCTCTGGCGGAGAAACAGCTCTGGAAGAAGAGCTGGGGGACATCACTCTCCTCCTTACGCCTCGCCTCTCTCATGGTCCTTCCCACAGCGCGGCCCCACCAAGACTTTCTTCTTTTTCTGTTTTGTTTTCCAAAGCAACATGGTCTTCATGCCGGGCCTGGTAATGAGCTGAGATAAAAAGCCAGAGCAAGCATTTAGAGCAGTGATAGTTGAGGCAGGGGGGTGGGTGCAGTGGGGGCTTGATCCACCTCCTGGAAAGACCGCTCAGTCGGAGCTAGGAGCTGAGGCTGCTGATAACAGATGGCTTCGGGCACGGACGGTGCAAGCGGATGGGGAGCTGGAGCCTGGTAGGGAGAGGCAGCCGGCGGTGGGGGCATCCAGGCTGGGGACAGGCACGTGTGGAGCCTCGTCGAGCCTGTGTCTCAGGAGATAAAAATTCTGCAAACTGCCACATCGAGGCTTGAAAATTTAATTCCTCAGTGGTAACTTGCACTCAGATTCAGGATGACTTGTGGGCCGGGGATGACAATCTCAAAGCCCCGGAGCTAAGAGATAGATCTTACATTCCATGCCAACTCCACAATGAGGAGCATCCTCAGGGGCAGCTCCTGGCATGGATGCAGGGGCGTCTGGCATGGAATCGAAGGCCTGTCCCTCCGCCCGGGCTTGGGGAATAGGGAGGTGTGAGCCAGGCCAGACCAGACGGAGGCCTTCTGCTTGCTCTCCAGGACTGCCCCCAGCTGGTCCCCACCGAGGAGATCCTGATACCTGTCGGGGAAGTGAAGCCAATCACCCTGAAGGCCCGAAACCTGCCCCAGCCTCAGTCTGGACAGCGGGGCTATGAATGCGTCCT
Organism: Madoqua kirkii; assembly: GCA_006408675.1. NCBI lineage: Eukaryota > Metazoa > Chordata > Mammalia > Artiodactyla > Bovidae > Madoqua > Madoqua kirkii. The sequence continues at coordinate 1,638 of SJYC01113329.1, forward strand.
CAGCATCCAGGGAGCTGTCCACCGGGTCCCCGCCCTGCGCTTCAACAGCTCCAGCGTCCAGTGCCAGAACAGTTCGGTAAGAGGACCAGGGCCCAGGCTGGCCAGAGCTGGTCTTTCTCACACCTGAGCCAGGGCCTCAACCTGGCCTCCCCCCAGCTTCTAGAACCTTCTGCGTCCACAAGCAACTCATGTCCACAGAGACAGAGGAGCATATGCAGACACCCGGGGTTCCTCAGCAAAGCAGGGCAGATGTTGGAGGGAGTGGAGGGCTTCAAGGAGCCCCAGGGCTTAAGTTGAGAGCTTTGCGCCCTCTCTGAGTTGAAAGAGTACCTCTTAGCCTTTGGTGAAACTATTTCAATGCCAGTCAGTGTGACCCCAGAGCCTGCCCTGGTTTGGGGAGTGGATGCAGGGAGGGTACCATGCAGGAGGAAAGCTGCGGAAGGGACCAGGGTGGGGGGAGGTAGGAAGGCCGTGGGGATGGGGGAAGGAAGAGGAAGACGCAGTGAATCTCAAGAGCAGCGAGGGTTAAACGGATCCTGAATGCCAGACAGAGAGCCCCACGAGGTGTTTCATTATCCAGCTAGCCCAGCGAAGATCTTTTCATCTGCCAGCTCCCTGTCTCCGCCCGTGGGGGGTCAGCTGGGAGATGGGGGTGGGGGGGCGCTGGTGACAAAGGTGCTGAGGGAAGGTAATTCGCCTGCGAGCGATAAAGAGAAATCTTGGGCCTCTTATCAGGAAGCTGTCGGGTTCCCAGGTCACAGGCGCTTGATAGAATTTGTAATTGGTGGAAGACCGCCCAGCACCCGGGAAGGTGGGAGATGAGAAAGCCGTGGAGCACGACAAAGAGAGGAAGGCGGCGGGAAGCCGGGGCCGGGGAGGGGGACGGGCCGACGGTGACGGGCCCTGGGAGCCCCGTGACCAGCCCGGGCAGCCCCCGCGGCGGGGAGACCCAGGGGCGGTCTCCACCAAGGCTCATGAGCTGGACCACCTGAGGGGTGGGCTCTGATATGTCTGAAGGCTGAGGGTCCCAGGCAGGATCAACACAGGAGGAAGCCCACTCCCGACTGTGGCTTGGTAGCCTTCAGGGGCTGGGCTGCTCAGAGGTGTGCCCGCAAAGCTCTGGGCACTGTCCGTAGTGGACTGTTGCGGAAGTAAAGCTCACACGTGGAAAGAAAGCGCCCCTGCAGGGCCCAGCCGATCAACCACGGAGGCAGAGCCCTTCATTATGCATGGCTGTGTCAGGGCTTTGCAGGGTGTCCAGAGCGCTGTATGGACTTCCTAAAGAGACTTCCTTGGGGGAAAACACAGTGCAGATCCCAGGAAGTGCCGGGTTCAAGACCAAACACCAGGGGATGAGGAGCTCGGGGTGGCTGGGAGGGAGGGCAGAGAAGACCCCGAGGGAAGGTGCGTCTGAGCCAGGCTAGAAGAGGCAAGGTGCTAGAGCTGGAGGCCTTCAGGAGCGGGGAGGCTTTCCTGTGAGGAGTGAACCGGACGGGTGCGCGAGGGGCTTAGGAGAGCTTGCTCAGAGACAGGGGCTCCAGAGGTTTCTGGAGGAAAGCAGTGGAAGCTAAGGTTGGAGAACTAAGCGTGGATTGGATTATAGGAGGTCTTGAAAGCCAGGAAAGGGGTCTGAGCGGGCTCCTGTTGGCACCAGTGACTGGGAGTCGGAGGGAGGCACTGTAGGGATGATGTGAGCGGCGCCTGGGGCTCTTGTCTCTCCGTCTGCTCCTCTCTCATCCCAGAGGGAACCCGGGCCCCTGGTTTGTTTCCTGCCCCCCTGGGATGCCAGCAGCACCCTGACCCCCAGGATAGAATTCCTCATGAACGTGTGTCCCGCCCCTCTCCCCTTAGTACCAGTATGACGGCATGGACATCAGCAACCTGCCCGTGGACTTTGCCGTGGTGTGGAATGGCAACTTCATCATCGACAACCCTCAGGACCTGAAAGGTAGGCGGCTACTTCCGAGTTGAGTTTTGATCTTTCCGCGACCCCGGGAAAGACCGGGGCTGGAGGGATCAGAGCCGGCCGGCCGCGGTGCCGTGAATAATACACCCCTCCATCCGCGGAACTCTTCAGAGGCACCTAAAGCAGCATTTGGCGCCATCAAAGGAGTCCTGTTGGCAGCTCTGTTTCATTACAACTAGAGCATCCACCGGGCGGCTGCCGGCTCATCACCTGTTCCTCTGGCTCCCGGGGACTTTGAAGTGTCTGTGGAACCTGACCAGGAAAACAACAGGCAGGAACGTCCTGCCGGTTTTCCCAGAAATGGAGATATTATTCCCAATGAGGTCCTGGTTCCCCTGTCTTTGGCCTTAGTCGCTGTATGAAGATGGAGAAGGCAATGGCACCCCACTCCAGTACTCTTGCCTGGAAACTCCCATGGCTGGAGGAGCCTGGGGGGCTGCAGTCCATGGGGTCATGAAGAGTCAGACATGACTGAGCGACTTCACTTTCACTTTTCACTTTCGTGCCTTGAAGAAGGAAATGGCACCCACTCCAGCGTTCTTGCCTGGAGAATCCCAAGGACGGAGGAGCCTGGTGGGCTGCTGTCTACGGGACGCACAGAGTCAGACATGACTGAAGCAAGTTAGCAGCAGGTGGACGAAGAAGGCTTGGCAGTCTGCTCCCCGGGTCCTGAGGTGGGTGGGAGGGCCCAGCTCGCTGACTCCAGGGCACAGCTGTTGTGGGAAACCTCGGGAAGGAGCTGGGCTGATGTGGGAGGGACCGTTCCATGAGGTGGCCTCATTCTGGTCCTGCAGACCCACGTGGAGGGCCTCCTGGGTGACAGGTCGGCTGCCCTCCGTACAGCATTCCTCCCAGCTCTCCAGAGTGACTGAATGACTCCAGTTTGATGAGCACCCTGGCTAGGCACTCACTGAGTGATTTCTTTAGGATTTTTTGTTGTTGTTGTCCTAATGATTGTAACACTGAGGAGGATACTCTAGCATTATCTTCATTTGATAAATAAGGGAACTGAGACCCAAAGAAGCTGAGAGAGGGACCAAGACTGCTGGCTTTGGCAACCCGGACACTAAAATTGGAACGAAGCAGAGAGCAGCCTTATCCCCGGACAAAGCGATGCAAACTCACCAAGGGCTCCATGCTTTTAAGACAAAGACTGTGTAGGATAACTTATATGTGGAATCCAGGGGGTGGAGAAAAGTCCCAACTCATCAGAAACAGAATAGAAAAGTGGTCGGGGGGGTTGGAGAAGTAGGGAGAACTTGGTAAAAGGGTACAAACTCCCAGCCCTAAGATGAAGAATCTAATAATAGCACGGTGGCTGTGGCTAATCTCCCTGTGTTATGGGGCTGGAGTTTGCTAAGAGAGAAGAACTTAAATGCTCTTAACATTTTGTGTGTTCTTAACATCTATTAATTAACTAGATGGGAGGAATCTTTTCGCTCTATAGTATATCAAATTATCACTTAAATATTATACAATGTTTTTGTCAGTTACACCTCAGTGAAGTTGAAAAAAGAAAGAAATGGACCAAGAGTCAAATGATGAGAGCCAGGGTTTGAACCCAGACAGTCTCATTTCGGAGCTTACGCGCTTAACCAAGCCACTGCCCTTCCTCCCATGGCTCAGGCCACTGTGAGATGGGAAACTTCCTCCCCGAGAACCCTGTCCCCTGACCCGGGCCATGAGCCTCATGTCGCGTTTCAGTTAGCTAGGGTTTTCACAAGCCGGTCCTTCTGAGGTCACCCCAGGGGCACAGAGGGAGGGACCAAGGCCCCAGGAGGACCTGCAAGGGCTTCAGCATCTCCTCCAGACGCTGCCATCCCTGTGCGGGATGCTGCCACTGAAATCAGAGCTCAGGCTGGGGGAGTCTTCTTCTATTTCTCCTCATGAAATGAAGTTGCTCAGTCGTGTCCAACTCTTTGTGACCCCATGGACTGTAGCCTACCACACTCCTCCGTCCATGGGATTTTCCAGACAAGAGTACTGGAGTGAGTTGCCATTCAAATTTTCTCAGCGCTAGGAGATAGACATTTTGCCTGCTGAGAATCTGGGCTTAGTTCCCAGAGGTTGCCTTTGCACCTGGAGTTTTAGAGAAAAAAAGTGGCCACATCCAAGCTGTTACATCAGAATCCTCCCTTGTGGCACCCAACCACTTTCCAGCAGCTCCTTGAGGGCATGGGCCGTGGTGTCTTCACACTCACTTCCCACCCAGAGCCGCTCTGTCCCTGGAGGCTAATGCGTTGTGTTGAGTGGAGGAAGTCATGGTGCAAAGGACTAGGATTCCGTGATCCCACAGACTGGGGTTTGAATCCTGCCTCTTTCACTGATAGCTAGATGAACTCACACTAATTACTCCTCCTCTCTATATGTCCCAAGTTCTCTATCTGGGCAGTGGGGGGCCATTGTGAGGATCAAATTAGGAATTAGCTGTGGACCATTTATGCATGTTAATAAATACAGTGTGGACCTGTTCATTTTAAGATTCCCATTTCCTGCCCTGCTGCTGCTGCTGCTAAGTCACTTCAGTCGTGTCCAACTCTGTGTGACCCCATAGACGACAGCCCACCAGGCTCCGCCATCCCTGGGATTCTCCAGGCAAGAAGACTGGAGTGGGTTGCCATTTTCTTCTCCAGTGCATGAAAGTCAAAAGTGAAAGGGAAGTCACTCAGTCGTGTCCGACTCTTAGTGACCCCATGGACTGCAGCCCACCAGGCTCCTCCATCCGTGGGATTTTCCAGGCAAGAGTACAAGAAACCGTAGGATCAGGATCTTTCAGTGTGGTGTCTGTAGCTGGGATTGAGGAATGCTTGGCAGAGCAGAAGAAAAGGATGAAAATAAAAGGGAAGAATAAACCCATGGAAGAATAGAAAAATGCCCCTCCCCTGGGACCTGTCCCTAGCCTCCAGACGCACACCGCCCAGGGGCCTGCGAGCTCGTGTGTGCTTGACCAGAACTCAGAAAGGGCTTCCCCAGTATCCCACTTCTAGAGAATTCCTCCTGGGACTCCAAATGCAAAACACCAGCAGACAGCAGAAGAAACCATAGGATCAGGATCTTTCAGTGTGGTGTCTGTAGCTGGGATTGAGGAATGCTTGGCAGAGCAGAGGAAAAGGATGAAAATAAAAGGGAAGAATAAACCCATGGAAGAATAGAAAAATGCCCCTCCCCTGGGACCTGTCCCTAGCCTCCAGACGCACACCGCCCAGGGGCCTGCGAGCTCGTGTGTGCTTGACCAGAACTCAGAAAGGGCTTCCCCAGTATCCCACTTCTAGAGAATTCCTCCTGGGACTCCAAATGCAAAACACCAGCAGACAGCAGCCAAGCCTCGGGCTCACAAAGCGTTCCTGCCACCGGCCTGTCTGGGGCTTCCATGTCCCGAAGAGACAAAACCAAGAGCATCTGCAGACTCCAAAAGTAGCCAGTTGGTGCTCTTTCGGGACGTTCTCTCCATCCACAAGACTGCATCGACCCCCGTTCCTTATGAGCTAGCTCTGTCCCCACGCCGCCGGGCACATGGCCTGTCTTGAAAGCCCAGCCGGCATCTCTCTCAGACCCACCAGGTCCCCTGTGTGCGCCTCTCGTCTTGGGACCTGTGTTCACAGCGAGTGTTTTCCAGCCTGGGGCACTGACCTTTAAACTCTGAGAGTCCCTACCTCTCTCTTTGATTTTTGCTTGAAATGGGGAAATCAGTCCTTACCTCTTTCAACGAGGTCCATACATGCCAGAAATAGAGGCAGCGGCGTAAGAATGTAGCCTGAGTTGAAAAAAGGATAATAAGCATGTATAGAACATAGGCTATGTTGCAGACACTGTGTTCATCACTGAGTATACCACATCTCATTCAAACCTCACGAAAAACAATGATGATTGTGTGGATCACAAAAAACTGTGGGAAATTCTTAAAGAGAAGAAAATTCCAGACCACCTCACCTGCCTCCTGAGAAATCTGTATCCAGGTCAAGAAGCAACAGTTAGAACTGGACGTGGAACAACAGACTGGTTCCAAATCAGGAAAGGAGTACGTCAAGGCTGTATATTGTCACCCTGCTTATTTAACTTATATGCAGAGTACATCATGAGAATTGCTGGGTTGGATGAAGCACAAGCTGGAATCAGATTCCCAGGAGAAATATCCGTAACCTCAGATATTCAGATGACACCACACTTAAGGCAGAAAGCAAAGAAGAACTAAAGAGCCTCTGGATGAAATTGAAAGAGGAGAGTGAAAAAGTTGGCTTAACACTCAACATTTCAGAAAACTAAGATCGTGGCATCTGGTCCCATCACTTCTTGGCAAATAGATGGGGAAACAGTGGAAACAGTGACAGACTTTATTTTGGGGGGCTCCAAAATCACTGCAGATGGTGACCACAGCCTTGAAATTAAAAGACGCCTGCTCCTTGGAAGAAAAATTATGACCAACCTAGACAGCATATTAAAAAGCAGAGACATTACTTTGCCAACAAAGGTCTGTGTAGTCAAGGCTGTGTTTTTTCCAGAAGTCATGCACGGATATGAGAAGTGGACTATAAAGAAAACTGAGCACTGAAGAATTGATACTTTTGAACTGTGGTGTTAGTCAGTTAGTCCTTTTCTTTGGAGAAGACTGTTGAGAGTCCCTTGGACTGCAAGGAGATCCAACCAGTCCTGAATATTCATTGGAAAGACTGATGCTGAAGCTGAAACTCCAATACTTTGGTCACCTGGTGCAAGGAACTGACTTATTTGAAAAGACTCTGATGCTGGGAAAGTTTGAAGGCAGGAGAAGGGGATGACAGAGGCTGAGGTAGTTGGATGGTATCATTGACTCAACAGACATGAGTTTGAGTAAACTCCGGGCTTTGGTAATGGATAAGGAGGCCTGGTGTGCTGTAGTCCATGGGGTCTCAAAGAGTCAGACACGACTGAGTGACTGAACTGAAGTGACTAACTGATCCCCATGTTACAGACTAGATACTCAAAGAATTTAAATTCTTTGTTACATCGCTAGAAAGTGCTGAATCTCCAAGGAAAGTCCTGATCCAATTTAATCGAGCCAGAATTATTAAATAATAATATTTTCTGTCGTGCCCTTTAAACGACTGTTAACAGCCTCAATTTATTATTAATTCCCCGTCAATTATTTTTTGCAAGGATAATGACAATCATTGGTGTTATCCATGGATGGGGCAGTTTCTATCACGCTCGCAAGAAGAGGGTAAGCAGTGAGGAGTCCCCTGCAGCTCCCTGTGTGACCGCCCCGTCCCTCTCTCCACAGTCCACCTCTACAAGTGTGCAGCCCAGCGGGAGAGCTGCGGCCTCTGCCTCAAGGCCGACCGGAAGTTTGAGTGTGGCTGGTGCAGCGGCGAGCGCAGATGCAGCCTCCGGCAGCACTGCGGCAGCTCCTCCAGCCCCTGGCTCGACTGGTCCAGCCACAATGTCAAGTGCTCCAACCCCCAGATCACCGAGGTAAGCCCCCCACGTTCCAGAGTGGGACGGGATGGCCGGGAGCTGACTGCCCCAGGGCACTGGGAGCTGAGCCTTTATGGACAAACGCTTGATACAGAGTGAGGTTAACGTGAGGGCAGGTGACGCCTCTCACGGGTGTCCCGCTGGCCAAGTCCAGGCATAAGCGGCAAGCGTGTGGGAGCGTGTCCTTTGCACGTGCACAGCCGTGTGTGTGCCTCAGTGTGCATGTGTGCGCCACGGAGGCAGAGCCAGCCCGGCCTGCCTGCCAGGCCAGCTTTGCCAGGTGGGGACAGAAACTGGCTGGATGGTGGGTGAACGTTTCAGAAAAAACCAGGCCCAGCTTTTTCTCAGCAGAAATGTGATGTCAGGCGCTGCAGTTAGCTCAGAGTTGCACAGTTGAAAACGGAAGGAGAACGTGAAGGCAGGCACTACTTGAGCCACCGCGCCATTCCCCGGGCTTCCTTTCTGTCCCGACTTGTTTGTGCCTTTTAATGGAAAGAAATAGGTGACTAATTATCCTGAGGAGGGAAAAAATGATGTTTCCTGAATGGTCAGTTGCAGAGGAAGATGAAGAGATGATGTGAATGAATACGCAGCTGCTTGGGGTTTGAATGGCCGGGCAGAGGAACAGTCGCATCTAACTTTGGTTCCCTTAGGAGCTCATCACTCTTTACTGCTCCCTGCTCACCGACTGTCGCTTGCACTTTGAAACTCATTACACATTCCTTATGATGACTGGGAGTATCAGCCAGGGCGGTACCGCTCTGATTTGCAAGTCTAAGAAAGCAGGACAGGGAGTTCTCTGCCGGTCCTGTGGGTTACACTCGGCCTTTTGCTGCCACGGACCGGCTTCTAGCCCTGGTCGGGGAACGAAGGTCACACGAGCCACGCAGTTTGGCAAAAAAATTTTTAAAAAGAAAAGAAAAAAGAAAACAGGAACGGCTGCTCCTCTTCTGCTTCTTCCCTGAGCAGCTGCATTATCCCTTTTCCGGCCTCATTTTCCCACTACTGGTCCAAACAAGCCAAGTCTGGCTCTCAGCCAAGTCTGGCTCTCAGCTGTGTCACAGCGTATTGGGAAACTAATGGAACATCCCTGTGACCAGCTTCAGATCAGTTAAAAAAAGAAGAAGAAGAAGAAGAAGAAAGAAGAAGCCTCAAGATCAAATGAGAATTGTTAACCTACCATGAGACATTCGAAGAGGGAGCAAATATTTGTTTGGTGTGCTTGGCACTGTCTCATTTAGCCCTCATAAACTCCATGAGAAGCCAAAAGTCTCACCTCCATTTTACAGAGGAAGAAAACGAGGCTCTGATGATGGAATTGTCCAAGTTCACAATGGCAGAGCTTATATTTCAGCTCAGATATATTTAATTGTAAGAACACTTTAAAAGTGTCTATGATTTGCCCAAGTAATATGAAACAAGAAGGGGGCTTCAACTGAGGGTCTAAGTCCAGGCAGCCGAAGAGTGTGGTTAGCAAGATGAATAAAGATGCGCAGTAGAAAGCATCGACGAACCAACAGTTGTTAGAAACTGGAGAAAGAGACCGCCTCAAAGGGTTGCTGAGAGCTAAACTACTTGAATGGGGCTGGAAGGATCAGCGGAAGGCACACTGTAAAGATCATGACTTTAAACGATGTGATTTGCTTTTTGCTTTTGCACTAGAGGTAATTAAAGGAAAAAGACTATAACATGTTACTGTGGGTGACTTGGTGGCTGAAAGCACACCAAAAGGCAGAGCCCTGGTACCTGTCCGTAAAAAGAACATCCCTTGCTCAGCGTGCCAGCCTTTAAGAACGAATGAGATTGTGTTGTTTGGGGGTTTTATTTCTGGAAGTAAAACCTGCCGTAAGTTAGGAATCGATCTCCCAAAATAAAATCCTTTTCTGTATGATGGTAAAGTAAAAAAGAAGTGGGCTTTCCCATCCCTCACATCCAGCCTTCCTAGTGGGTACAGATGCCGCGCATCCACAGGGCTGTGAATCCCAGGGACAGCGAGGTGCTGAAGGATCGCGTGTCCCTCCATCCGGGTTCTGATCCATCCCTGTAGGAAGGTGCTGTGAGGGTGTGGACACTGCCCTTCAAAGACCAGGCTTCTACAATCCTGTTCTCTTGTCCATGCCCGCTGGCAGTGCCTATTGACTCTCTCCTGTGCCCTCATCTCACCAGCAAAGTGCTCGCCGGGACGGCTGGTGGCGCCCCGGCCTCTGCCCCCAGCCGGCTAGCTCCCTGAGCCGCTCAGGGCTCCGTGCCTCCTCTCTGATTCTAGTGATTTCCCGCAGCGGCCGCCCCGAGAACTGGCTCCGTCCTGTTCTCGTCTTCTTGCTGTGGCTGTGCTCGCCTCCCTGCTTCTGCACCTGCAGTCCAGGGGCGCTTGGATCAGGCAGGAGGAACTCGTTTCCATCAGCCCCTCTCACCCTTGCCACCCCTGACCCTGACTGCCACCCCAGCCCCACCCGAAGGTGGGCTTCTTGGGAGAAACCTCTGCCCCCAGGCCCCTGCTCACTGACCGGGGACTGACAGGCTGCTCTGTTCCCCAGGACACCCCGGCTTCGCGATACTAATTAACCCCCTGAGATAATTAGGTGGTAATTGATTTTCCCAGTGAATGCAGCAGCAGGAAGTGGAGGCCCCGTCTCAAGTAGAGGCTGTGGACAAAGAAAAAGCATCAGGGGAGAGAGACAAACCCACACGGTGTCTCCAGCCACTCCAGGGATGGCAGGCGCTCCGGACAGGACACATGGGTGGGAGAAGCCGCAGCAGGAACATTCTACCTGCGTTCAGCCTGCACCCGCTACCCCCATCCAAGTCTCCTCTCCTTACAAAAGCCATTTTTCACTTTTTAAACTTTGCATATTTGAGATAATTTCAGATTGATAAAAAGGTGCAAAAATAGTACAAAGAACTTTTATATACCCTTCACCCAGATTCTCCTAAATTAGCATCTTATATAACCACAGTACAATGATCAGAATCAGGAAATTAACTGATGGGATAACGCCATCCAATAGTCTTCTTCACATTTCCCAGTCATCCCGCTGATGTCCTTTTTCTGGCCCCAGACTCCAATCCAGATCACGTGTGGTATTCGTCATCTCGACTCCTCACTGCCCGAATCCCCAATCTTTGTCTTTCATGACCATTATTTTGTAGAATGTCTTTCAATCAGGATTTGTCTGATGGTTTTCTCTTGATTAAATTCAAGTGACATATATATGTTTAGCAAGGAACAGTAAAACAGCTGTAGTTTACATGTCAGAAGGGTGCATGAGCCGACTTGATTTAGCCCCAGTGGCCAAATCTGGGGCAATGTGAGCAAGAAAATAAATAATCATCCTAATGTACTTGATGCAAGAAATAATATAAGAATGTGTGGTCCTTATTGATATAAATACACAATGTGGGAGAGAGGAAGCTCCTCTTTATACTAGAATTCCAAGTCCTAAAAATAGAAGGACTTAGGGAAACAGAAATATCACCACTTAGCAAAGTTCACAGTAATCTTTGTTTCAGGCAGGAATGTCCAATGAAGGCTAAAATTAGCAAATGAAAGAAGGTGAGAAATGGGATACTGACAGAGCATCAAGCTCTCTCCCCACAAGACCTGTGTTCATTACAAGAATGATACAGAGTACTTTCCTATACACACTTTACAGTGAATAAGCCTGGGGGACGGTGGTTAAGGGCTTAGGGTATCTTAACCAAGTCATCAGTTAGCATCACCAGGAATCAGGAGAATCCGCCTCTGTAGCAGGAGCTGAGACGAGCACCACCTCATTTCAGCGGCATCTGTTCCCAAGAACGTGTGATTTGTTAAAAGTAACTTTTAAGAAGAGTCAACTCACTTCCTTTACCTCGACTTTCTTGGCTAATTCCTTGACGTTGGCCTAGACCTTGTTTTCTTTTTTTAACAATTGGAATTCTCTGAGCTCTGTGCTCTTTCTCACATACCTCCTTCTTGTCTCTGACCCTCCCTTAAAAATGTATAGCCCTTCAGGACGTGCCCACGTGTAAACAGGAGCCACTGGCCACAGAGATCCTTCCTAGGGGAGGAGAGAAGATTCTCTGATGGCCCACGGTGGTTCCTGGGAGCAGCAGAAGTCGCTGCTGGAAACCAGCGGGGACTGGAATGGGGCTGTCTCGCCTGCAGGAGCAGGGCAATCAGTGAGCTGACCTCAAAGGAATTCTACTTTAGGAAAAGGAGTGAGCTGAAGCTTAGTTGGGTGAACAGCTGTGTTCTTCCTTAACCCCTCCTAACCCAGCTGTCTCCATGGCAACCAAGCCCTCCCCGAGAGACCCATCTCCTGTGGCAGCTCCATGTAGGACACGTCTTCCAGCCGATTGAATTTCCCAGTTCGCCTCGACTTCAGGTTAGGACCCTCAGGACTCACCGTCTGCTCCCTCTCAGCCAGCCCTTGGTGTGATGATGACGCTGTCCCCCGCGGGAGGCATCGCAGGCTGTTCCCACTCCAGCTGTCATCCCGGGCGTCTGCACACGCGTCACCTGTTCAGGCCCCAGAACAGGAGATGACGCACGGAGGTTTGGAAAGCACGCTTCTGTTCTTTCCCAGCGTGTGCCTCAGGGACCCGCCGGGACATCACGGTGGAGGATGCTAGGGGCCATCCCCTAGAGGGAAAGCAAAGCCGAGAGACACTGTGAGTGGACAGCGCCCAGCAGAAAGGGCCAGTGGAAGAGGTTCTTGGGAGAGCACTTCGGGAAGGGCCAGGAGGCATCGGAGCGCTCGTGAGAGAGGCCTCCACTCCAAGCGGGCGCATCGGTCTGCTAGGGCTGCAGGGTCAGACGCTGCTGGGGACCTTAAGGAATAAACAGAAATTTGCTTTCTCAGTTCTGGAGGCCGCAGGCTGACATCCGGCTTTCGGTGGGTTGGTTCATGCTGTGAGGGCTGAGAGGAGAAGGTATTCGAGCCTTTCTCTCGGATTCTGGTGGCTTGGGGCAGTATTTGGCATTCCTTGGCTCGTGGAAGCAGCTCCCTGACCTCAGCCTTCATATCACCAGGGTGTTCTCCTTGTGTGCATGTCTGTCTCCCATTTTTAAAACTAAGAATCCCAGTCATATTTGATTAGGGCCCACACTGATGACCTCATTTTTAATGTGATTATCTCTGTAAAGACCCTATCTCCAAATAAGGTCTTATTCTGAGATGATGGGAGTTAGGGATTCAACATGTGAATCTGTGGGGGATAAAATTCAACACAAATTCCCACAACAGAATATTCTAAGCAAAAAGAGGAGATGCTGTGGTTCTAAGGAATTGATTCAGGCATAAAAGGTTAGAAGTTATCACGTGGATAAATTAGTCCTGAGTCGGGTGGCCGGGCGATGTGGCCAGCCTATCCCTTAACACTGGCCACCTGGAAGAGGCTGGAACCTGCTTGCCCTCAGGCTGCTCTCCTTCTCCCAAAGGGCTTCAGACAGAGATTGGTAATTGGTAACCCTTTGCGGCTGTCTGCTATTAGGAAAGAGGACTGCAGCAGGGACCTAAAGCTCCACTCCTAACAAGAGCACCAGTCAGGCCGAGCACCTGAGCAGATGCGTCTCACTCGTAGTTCCGAGAGTCTTACTAATAGTAGCTTTTCTTTAACGAGACACCACGATGTGCCAGAACCCCTAGACTCTGCATACCTGCTCCTTCTTATTACAGTCCTGCAAGATGACTGTAATTATCTCCATTTAAGAGCCAGGAAAACAGTGCTTAGGGGAGTAAATTGTTTGCCCAAAGTCACACATCTGGTTAGTGGCAAGACAGATTCACCAGCGCTTCTTGACTCCAGGATGCACACTTGCCCCATCTTTTGATGCTCCTTCTCTTGGCCAGAGGGATAGAGACGTATTCCCTGGCTGTGCACTTTGCCACTTCACCCCACCCCCAAAACATCTGAGCCCAGGATCCGAGTCCCCGTGGCCAGTGTCAGGAGATACGGACAAACTGGGGACATTGGCTACTCTTTTAAGTTTTAAAATAACCTTCCCCTGTCTTCCTAAAGATAACTAAGTCCACACGTATTTCTATCAGTTGGGGAGAAAAATGGTAGAACATCTGGGGGCACTTTTAAGTGTAAGGCGATCACTTCTTGTATATCCAGGGGAGGTGTTCCTTTAATCGCCTGTGGTCCTTAAAGCTGTTGGACTGTTCGATTGGTTTCTGGTCGCGTCTATGAATGGGATGATGGTCACGGTGAAAGCTGCTCTTACAAGCATTTCAGTTGATGGGAAAGTGCAAAGACCGGGGCCCAGGCAGTTCATGTCTGCAGATGAGAATGGAGATTGGGGTGAAATAAAGGCAAAGCAGGCTTGGGATGCAAGGGCCAAATCCCCGGTGCTGGGGTCCTCAGCGAGTGATCAGGAGCCTACACCATTTGGTACCAGGAGACACTCTTGTGTGCCTCTGAAGTCCCCTGCTAGCTGTCCAGTAAGGTCACACTGAAGCCAGATCCTAGGAGAACTGGTTTTGCAGTGGTCTCTCCATGAACCACTCTGTAGCTTTTCTGTATAAAGTTGTCAACTTCAGTAAATCCCCACGCCTCGCTAGCCCACCGTTAGGGAATATCAGTTCTGTTTAACATTATCTTTGGTACATGTAACCGGGAAAGAAAACCAGTTGTAGAAAACTGCGAACACTGCCCTCCGAAACCAGGCATGAATAATTCCTGATGCCCTAGAAGTTTGAGATGATCCATTGATCTTGATTCTTCCTGCTCTCCGTTTGCCCTAATATTTTAAAGCAGATCTTTTTCCTAGATTCTGTCAGTTGCAAATGCTTGTGTGAAACTGTATGGCAAGCTGGATACTTGGAAGTATTTATCTATAAGGCTACAGCGAGTCTCTGTGGGAAAAGACAAGAGCCACCTGCCCAGGGCGAGAGTGACTCACTGCAAAGTTCCCAATAAATAAATAAATAAGTCAGCCAGCTTTCCTGAGAAACAGGTCGGCCCTCTGATCTCCCGTTCATTTATTTGCAGGCCTCATTAATATAACATCACTGCAACAAACAGCTAACGGGGGATGGTGTCAGGATGAATAATGGAGTTACTCTGCTGAGATAACAATTAGGTTTTGAATGTACTATCAGCTAAGAGCTGGTGAGGATTCGTGCCCGGTTGAGAGCTGCTGTGGATGCCTGCAGAGCTCTTTGGCTGGGCTCTGCCCTGAAGAGGTGCTCACGCTTACTCGAGCACACACACGGCCACGTCCACGTCCACACAGACACGCAAAGGTGGAAAAGGACGTGACAGTCTGCTATTTTGGGTTCAGCATCCAGGTGCCTTGGGGAGCCAAGCTGGGGTCAAAATTTGCGGGCACAAATTTGGCATCACTGCCTTCTAAAGTCAGGAAAACTCTAAGCAACAGGAAAGGAGTAAGTGGGTTAGTCAGGAGAGGATTAACTGTCTCCATACCCACAAGTGTCCTCCCTGGCCTGTCCCGAGAGGGGGTAGAGCCCTCCTGATCCCAACCTCAGACACAGGAGCTTTGGATACAAAGTGTAACCGTCCCCTGGGGGTGCTCCACCCTGAGTGACTCCCCTGGACCCGTACCTTTGGTTGTGCTGGGAGGCTCTGAATTCTCTTTCCCGTCTCCTCCTAAGAATCCAGTCTAGGGTGCGGACAGCCTGCTGCAGACACAGCAAGAGCTGCGCAGGCCCGTCAGAGAGGCACCCCCACCGTGCTGGGCAGCCTCCACGCCCGGCTTTCCGCTGCTACAACCTGTCTCTCTCCCTTTGCCCTGAGCCCCACCAAGAGCAACGCCCAGGGGATCCACTCGCATGGGACGCTTGTAAACATGAAGCCACTTTGGAAGAAATATCAATAACCTGAGATATGCAGATGACACCACCCTTGTGGCAGAAAGTGAAGAGGAACTAAAGAGCCTCTTGATGAAAGTGAAAGACGAGAGTGAAAAAAGCTGGCTTAAAATTCAACGTTCAAAAAATGAAGATCATGGCATCCGGTCCCATCACTTCATGGCAAATAGATGGGGAAACAATGGGAACAGTAACAGACTTTATTTTCTTGGGCTCCAAAATCACTGCAGATGGTGACTGCAGCCATGAAATTAAAAGACGCTTCCTCCTTGGAATAAAAGCTATGAAAAACCTAGACATTATATTAGAAAGCAGAAATATTACTTTGCTGACAAAGGTCCATCTAGTCAAAGCTATGGATGTGAGAGTTGGACCATAAAGAAAGCTGATCGCCAAGGGGGAAACTCTTGAGAGTCCCTTGGATGGCAAGGAGGTCCAACCAGTCAATCCTAAAGGAAATCAGTCCTGAATATTCATTAGAAGGACTGATGCTGAAGCTAATACTTTGGCCACTTGATGCAAAGAACTGACTCATTGGAAAAGACCCTGATGCTGGGAAAGAATGAAGGCGGGAGGAGAAGGGGACGACAGAGGATGAGATGGTTGGATGGTATCACCAACTTAATGGACACGAGTTTGAGCAAACTCTGGGAGTTGGTGACGGTCAAGGAAGCCTGGTGTGCTGCAGTCCATAAGGTTGCAAAGAGTCTGACACAACTGAGCGACTGAACTGAACTGAACTCTTTTGAAACTCAATTGGCCTGGCTTCTGTTGAGATTTCTTAATCATAAAATAGTAATGAGAAAAAAGATAGCTAGCACTCACTGAATGCTCACCTGGGACCTAGCACTGCTAACTTATCACCGTCTGTATATTATCTCACATAGGCCTTGTGACAATTTCTGTGAGGTGGAAGCAATTATCATGAGCCTCACTTTACAGATGAGGAAACCAAGGTACTGTGAAGAGTGATGCCTTTCTTAATGTCACACTGCTAGTGAGCTTTAGAACTAGGAGTTCATCCTAGCTACTTGACTCTGGAATTCCCATGTTTGCCCCTGTAGCATCCTTCATCTCTTTCCTGGGCTCACTTAGACAAATGGGGGAGGGAATGGAGTGGGCACCACGCTCGTCATCAAGCCTGCTACAGAGACGGGAAGCAAGCCAGGGGCCCCCACCCAGAGCATCGTTTGGGGAGACTCGAATGCACAGGGGGAGATGGCACAGGGGGAGAGGGCAAGGCCGAGGGGAGTGTGGGCATTCACAGGGTCAGGGCCAGAGGGCGGGGAGGATGGAAGCTGAGAAGTTTGGAGAAATGGGGGCTAGCCAACTCCAGAGCTCCTCGGAGGGCAGCGAGTGTGGCCTTAGCCATGGCGGGCCTGCACAGAGGGGCTCACGAGGCTGGGCATGGGTTCTCATGGCTGATGACCTCGGGGCGATGCCCCGGCAGGACGCTGGAGACTCGGGCAGTGTGGTGGGGAGGCTGGAGGCACGGGTTAGGTGGCCCTGGCTGGGCTCTGCCGTTCACTGTGTCGCCTTGAGCCGGTTCCTTCACCTATCCAGAACGCTGTTCTGCATGCGTAAAACGAAAATAATGGTAACACCTCCTCAGAGTTCGGCCTGAGCTCTCAGTGAGATGTAATACATAAGAAAGTGAAACTGTTAGTCTCTCAGTCGTGTCCGACTCTTTGCGACCCCATGGACTGTAGCCTGCCAGGCTCTTCTGTCCATGGGGATTCTCCAGGCCAGAATACTGGAGTGGGTAGCCACTCCCTTCTCCAGGGGATCTTCCCAACCCGGGAGTCAAACCCAGATCTCCCACATTGCAGGAGGATTGTTTACCATCTGAGCCACCAGGGGAAACCCAATATATAAGACCCTTAGCACAATTCCTGACTCATGTTAAGTACTTAAAAATGAAAAAATTCATAAGTAGGCCCCATTATCAGAATCTTTAGTAACCTGGAGCTGATGCCCACTTCTGTCTATCGGGAGGAGATATAAACAGAGAAGACAGGATCTCTAGGATGGGAGCCAGTCTTCGTGAGGCTCCCACCACGAAGGGGTTCCCCTGTGACCTCTTAACCATCTACCCGTACATCTGCCCCAACTCCAGCCTCCAAGGCTCTGCCCAAGCCCAGGAGTGGCCCAGCCAGTGCCCCCTAGGCTGCCCAGACCCTGAGCCTCCAGCACCGCCCTCTGCTCCCGGTGCAGCCCCGCGGAGCTCCCCAGCTGTAATTAATCGGCTGCATCTGCTCTCGCCCTTGGGCGGCTTTGTGGCACAGTTCCCTCCGAGCTGTTCAATTAGCGGCTGCAAGAATCAGGGCGAGCACAGCGTCACGGCGGCTGTTTTCCAGGTCACGGCACCCACGGCGGAAAATAAACATAACACAGCCTGGCGGGAACACAGGCCTGGCTGGGGTGCCCAGGCGAGCAGCGGGCCAGGCTGGGCTGCTGGCAGGTGAGGTCTAGGACCTGGGGAAGTGGGTCCCCACGTCAGGGGTTCCTGGAGACTTTCAGCGGACCCACAGGAGACAGGAGTCTCCTGTTTCTCCCCTCCAATCATTCATGCCAGCCTCATCCCACATCCTGCTGACCTGCTCATCCGGGCCTACAGTGGGCAGATGAGGGGCATGACCCAGGCTGGGGCCAGACACCGTGATCCTGGCGTGATCTGTGATTGCTTCTGGGACAGGGCTTAGGGGCTGCTGGGCTGAGCCCTCTCTCTGCCTTAACGTGTTTCCCATATTCTCCTTCTGAATCCTGCAAATAGACAAACTTAATTCTACAACCAGTTGAAAAGCCAGTACTCTTAAGGCAAGGTAATAACACAACTTAAGTCTCAGTAGGATGCAAATAAAAGGTTCTTCAGTTCTTGCCTGGTGGCTTAGACAGTAAAGAATCTGCCTGCAATGCAGGAGACCCGGGTTCTATCCCTGGGTCGGAAAGATCCTCTGGAGAAGAGAATGGCTATCCATTCTTGCCTGGAGAATTCCACGGACAGAGGAGCCTGGCAGGCTACAGTCCGTGGGATCACATAGAGAATTGGACACAACTGAGTGACTAACACACTTAAAGGGTTCTTTGGAGTTTCCCTGGTGGCTCAGATGGTAAAGAATCCACCTGCAAACCAGGAGACCCAGGTTTTATCCCTGGGTCAAGAAGACCCCCTGGAGGAGGACATGGCAACCCACTCCAATATTGTTGCCTGGATAATCCCATGGACAGAGGACCCTGGCAGACCACAGTCCACGGGGTCGCAAAGAGTCAGATACAAGTAAGCAACAGAGCACGTATGCGTAAAAGGTCCTTTAGGGAAGAGAGACAGGTAGGGTGAGAGGTGACTGAAATGGGGAAGGGAATTCCAGGGAGTAAAATAAGCGTATGGGAAAAAAGGGCTTACCTCCCCCTGGGGTTTGCCCAGGGCCTCCTGGCCAGTGGCATGTGAGCCCACGCTAGGGGAAGTCCCTTGCAGCACATCAGCAGGCCTTTGCTCAAGCCGCAAGCCTGCTTGGCGTTTCTTTCTTACACTCTCAGAGGATGCATGGATATCCGAGGGTCCAAAGAAAGCATCTGAAATGATCAAAGTGCCTGGAAAACAAGCGCTTTCGACACAAGGCTGACGGAATTGCAGAAGCACAGACCAAGGGTGACTTAATTGCTGTCTTCAGTATCTGAAAGAGGTTTGATGAGGCAGCTGTTCAGTCCTCCATTCGAGGAGAAATCACAGCAGAAACTGGCTTGAGCTAAAGTCAGCGAGATTGCAGGAAGAACTTGATGCTTCCGATATGAAAAGACTGCCCCACTTCCAAGCTACACCTGGGCACCTACCTCCATCCTTGCAGCAGTCATTCGAGAACCCAGGTTGTCCTGGAATCTGCCTGAGCCCAGCGTTTCCCAGGAAGAAAGAGCTGGGGACAGGTCTCGACAGCTGCTCTGTCCCAGGCAGCGTGCTGTGTCAGGCTACCAAGAAAAACGGAGGAAGTCCCTGTCCCGAGAGAGTTACCATCTTACTGAGAAAAGACAGAGTCCAGGGTGACCCTTGCGGTCAGGGGTGCTCACCCGTGGCAGTGGGTGTGTAGGCAAAGGGGCCTCTAGATCTGCCTGAGATGGTTAGAGAAAGACTTTCTGAGCAAGTGTCGTTAGCAGAGCTTCGCGCGATGGGTAAGCGTGTGTTAGCATCACGCTTGAGGGGCAGAGGCAACCGTGGGTCAAAGGCACACGGGCTTCAGACCCTGTAGCCACGGGTGCCCCACCTCCCCCAGGGAGCACGCACAGTACGTGAGAGTGGAACCAGAGCTCTGGGAGGGGACAAGGGGAGCACACAGCGAGGGCCGGCACAGAACGTGGGGGGCCCCTCGGTCGCCCCCCGCACCCCCACTCAGCAGCTGCTCTATCTCTCCCCGCTGCTCCCCTACTTCTGGCTCTCCCTTCTGAGGTCCACAGAGGAGAGTGGACAGCGATCCCTGGTCCATGGTGTGTGCTGAAAAGCATGGAGCTGAAATGAGTCCATGTATAAAGATCTTCCCAGCTGATTTCACAAGATTTCAGCTCCCTCCCCCCTCTCTCCACACCCCCACTACCCACACGCACACACACACACATCCATCCCAAACTGTCAAACCGTTTGCGTGGGTGTCTCATTCAGAATTACTTTCCTGGAAGAATCCATTGAGTTCATAATGCGATGCCCCATCTACCTCAGAATGGCCAATAGCCAGGGGCAAAGAAGTGAAGAGAAGCGAAGAATGAAGGCCATTTTAGACTGGGCCAGCACCCTCCCAAATTTATTCTGGGTGAAAGGGTGACGTCTGGCTCCGAACAGGCTTCTGCGGAGCCGTGAACCCGTGGAGACCACAGCCGCACCCCCACCAAGCTCGGGCTTTCTCCAGTCAGCCTGCAAGCATCTCTCTCTCCGCCCTGAGTCAGCCCACCGTCTACGTTATGCATTCCCTGGACCGCATATTTACTCTTTCCAGGTAAACAGAAAGATGCCTCCCACCTCTAGGCCCTGTCCACCCCCCATGTTTCTGTGGTCTAGGAAGACAGGTGCAGGGGGATGCTAGGAAGGAAACTGCCGACTGGTGATCTGTTCTCGCAGCCATCATCCTGTGAGGGACTTTGCCGGTGCTGTCTTATTTCACCCTCACAGCATCCCTGCGAGGCAAGCACTGTTATCTGTTTGCTGATGAGAACACTGAGAGTGAAGGTTGCCTAGCTTGTAAGTATCGAGCTGGAATTCAGAGTCTGTCCCCGTCCCTAGCTCACTCTCTTCCCGCCGCAGACACGGCCCGAGCATCAGGCCTCCCTTCTGCACCCCTGCGCGGCCGGCAGCCCAGGGCTCATCCGAAACTGGAAGCCGAGAAGCGTGGGTCTGGCTGCTCCTCTGGCCGTCTCTTGGTCTCCCTCCGACCGTGGGGGGACTCTCTTCACGTCACCTCTGCGGGAGGTTAGCACTTTCTCCCCTCTGGCCCCACACCTCCTCTCAGTTCTGGGAGGTCTACAGCAATAGTCTGGGACTCCACCAGCTTGCCTCCCTGCAGACCTACACGGAGAGGCCAGACGTGGCTCCCAAGGGGACCAAGCTTCCTGGGTGCCATGCTGGGTGCCTGCCGTCTAACCCTACTGTACTAAAGAGAGAGCCTTGGAGGTGGTCTCCAGGGTGGGGCACTGCTGGGCCTGGGACAGTGTCCTGAAGACTCCTGTTCACGCCCTGTCTGGAGAATATGTTCTTTTCCTCCAAGCCTCCCCTCCAGAGTCTCCCCTCCATGCTTGGCCCTGGGGAGAAATGAGAGCAGGATGGCCGGGATTTTACACCACGCAGACAGGGCTTTGGCAGACCCTGACCCGCGCTCTCAGAGGCACCCGGAAGCCCTCAGGTGGCAGGTGGTGAGTTTCACGGAACTCCTGCCTCTGCTCCACGGAGCCCAGACCTCCACCCTGTCTCACTCTGATTTTCAAGCCAGGAGGGAAAGCAAATGACATGGGCAAAGACACAGAGAGCTTTAGAGTGCCTTGTGTGTACAGGAACCCCTGGGCTCTGGGGAGCACTTGGAGGAGAGAGTGAGAGGGCTGATGTGGCTGAAGTTACGAAGATCAGAAAGTGAAGGACCAGCCTGGGAGTCAGAGACTTTGCCTGGACAATGGCCAGAGCTGTTGAAGGTTTTCAGAGCAAGAGACCAGTCCCCAGATCAGGTATGTGTCCATGACGGCCACCTGGCCTTGTGAGGAAGTCAGATCGCACGGAGGAAGACTGAGGACAGTGTGATTGAGGACACAGGTCTGCTTACACCTCCTCTGACACCAGAGCGGGGCACAGATTCAGAAGACACCTGGGCACCAGCACCGATGGTCCCTGTGTTTATCACACATGGTAGGAGAAGGAAGGGGAACAGAGATGCTTGCAAGATCACTAGCTGGGTGCACAGTGATCCGATTAACCTTGAAAGAGGATCTGGGAGGACAATCAGGCTGGGGGTGGAAGGAGGGAAAATTAAGAGTTCATTTTTAGACGTGATGAAATTTGAGGTGCCTAAGGGACACGCATGTGGAAGTCGAGGTGTCCAGTAGCAGTTGGATATATGGATATGGAGCTCAGGAAAGAGGTCTGAGCCAGCAAGATAGATTTGGAAGCATCCGTAATGGCGGCCTTGGGAGTCCTCTTGCAAATCAAGTTCTCACCGCCTCATCTGTGTTTTGGAAATCCAGATTTTTGTTCATCAGTTTTGTCTTAAGCAAGAAAAGGGAAGCTATACCCCATGTAAGCCCCAGGGCACAGTGGCTGCTGAGTGTTCTGACCCTCAAACTCCTCCACCACCTCCCCGGGTGCTGGAGGCCCAGGATATAGTATGTACTGTGTGAGGAAGACCCACAGAGACCCACCACTCCCCAGCCACTTGCCCCTAACCCGTGAGGATGGTCCCAGTCTGGATTCCAGCAGCTCTTAGCTGGGTTAGAAGGGCTCAGACTTGGGTCTCCACACCCCTAACTATCCATCTCTTTGATGTGTCTTCATGCCAAGATGATGCTGCTTGCTAATACTGTTGTTAAGTCTCCCATCTCTAAACAGCATAAGCTGGCTTATGCCTCTGAGCAGCTCTGCGCTCACAAATGTCCATTTGTGGCAGTCCCCAGGTGACCAGGCCTCTGCCCCAGACCCTTGAAGGTCACTGCGGTGAATTCCCAGCAGGATGACACTGCCCCGTGGACCTGCCAACACCATGGAATAGCCACAATACCATTCCTACGTGCTACCTGCAAGACCAAAATATTTTTAGGCTTTCCAGAAAGAGTTCATTTCAGTGTTTCTGAAAGGTTGTAATTAACCGCCGTGAGCAAAAGAACGTATTTTTAAAAATAAAAGTGGAGGAAAGCGAGCAGGCCAACCATCACGGCTCTGTCGGGGTTTTCAGTAGGTTCCTGGCATCCAGGTGGCTGAAGGAAGGGAGGGTGGGCCAGTGATGCTCGTTCCAAGCTATCGGAGGAGAGCGCCCAGCGCGCTGGCCCAGAGGTACCTGCTTCCTCCTGACACTCTCCTGCAGGGCCCCGGAAGCCACCCTTTCCTGTTCCTCCTTTCAAGTGTCCATCTCCCAGAGCCCAGGAGGCCCAGGGACCTGAGGAAGTGGCACCAGGGGAGGGCGGAAAACTGAGATCTCATGTTGGTTATTTTTAGAATCCCCAGAGATAGGAAAGGCATGGGGCTACAGGTTCCTCCTGCCAGCTCCTTTCCTTCCAAATTGCCCCGACTCCCCGCAACCTCCAACCCCACACCCAGTGCCCAGGCCTCTGGGCACCCCCTTCCCTCCCTCAGGAATTTATCTCATGAATCTGATTGATTTGTGTTCATCAGTTCAGTTCAGTTGCTCAGTTGATGTATTTGTGTTCATCAGTTTCGTTCAGCTCAGTTGCTCAGTCGTGTCTCTGCTGCTACCATCATCTCCTCCCTGTTCACTCTTACCTGGGCACTCACGGCCAAGCTGGAGGCCTCATGCATGGTGCTGACGTTGCTGGTAGAGAGCAGTGCCCCCTTGAGAAAGGCAGGCGGGAGGAAGCATCTCCAGAGCCTTCGATAGCGTTTTCACCTGTGCTCACTGCTCATCAGTGCCCAGAGACCCCACCTGGAGGTTTCTGGTGGACGCTTGGCTTTGTCCCGCCCTCCTTGCCTCTCTCCCTCCCTTACTGTCTTGTCTCTCTAATGTGCAGTGAAAAGAGCCCTGGACGTTTTTTTCCTATTTGGTCCACGTATACAGGTGGTATGATCTTAGAATAAGATACCCTGGCTCTCCTTCCAGTTCCGAAATTCTGTGCTTCTGCCTGAGGTTGGGTTTGTGTCTAATTTCCTCCTACTTTGGATAACTATGGACCTCGAAGTAGGAACTTATTCCTTGGAATCTGTTGGATCCCAAAGAGCTGTGTTTTTTCTGGAGCTTGATTCATTCTCAGACATTTACACATTAGGAGAGCCTGATTCTGCAAGTTCCTTTTCCTGTTGCATCAAAATAAAATCAAACAGTCAGCATTTGGTGGCTGAATTAAGAAATGAGTAAATAAATGATCCTGGCTACTGGGAGACTGCCCTGGTGGCTCAGATGGTAAAAGCATCTCCTTACAATGCGGGAGACCTGGGTTCGATCCCTGGGTTGGGAAGATCCACTGGAGAAGGAAATGACAACCCACTCCAGTATTCTTGCCTGGAGAATCCCATGGACAGAGGGGCCTGGCAGGCTACAGTCCATAGGTTGCAAAGAGTCGGGCATGACTGAGCGACTTCACTTCATTGGGAAGGAAGCCAGCAAAATTGGAAGATCAGGAAGCTATTTCTCTTTGGTACTAGCACGATTGAGTTCAGGATTTTTCTCGTGTGTGTGTGTTGAGTAATGTCAAATATACTCTCCATCTGTGGTCATCCCCTGCAGCGGCCCTTAATCAGTGGCTCCTCAGAGCTCGCGCAGCTTTTCCTTCAAATCTACCTTATCACTGTGTCCCCTGCATCAGCCTTCCTTACGGCCTTCTTATCTCTCCTCCTTGACCACTAAGCTCCTTGAGGGCAAATTCCCTGTTCATCGTTGTAAACTCAGCCGAGGCTAGCACACAGGGGTGGCCGGCATAACATGTCACAGTTCAGTTCAGTTCAGTTCAGTCGCTCAGTCGTATCTGACTCTGCGACCCCATGGACTGCAGCACGCCAGGCCTCCCAGTCCATCACCAACTCCCAGAGCCTGCTCAAACTCACGTCCATCGCGTCACTGATGCCATCCAACCATCTCATCCTGTCGTCACAATTACAGAGCCCTTGGGAGTTGACAGAATGGTCCCGGATGCCCTCCATACGGGAGCTTCCAGGGTGAGGTTGGTTAGAGAGGATTATCCTCCTTCCCAACGAAAGAGAGCTGAGGTTCAGGGAGATTCTGAGACTTGCTTTCAGTCAGGCAACTAGTGAATTCAGGCACTGCCTTGAGCCCAGTACTTGCTCCTAATCTCTTTCTCGTAAGTGGAGGAATGAATGAAGGCGTCATCAGATGGAGGTCCTAAAGAACCAATGAAGTAGGTACAGCTTCATTGTCGGGAGAATGACGTTGGGATCCTAGACGAGTTGAAAAGAGGTGGAAACACAGTTCCCCCCCAAGACTCCAGGTGTTCCAAAGCCTCCCCGTGGGGAGGGAAACGGGTGCCCGGCTCCTCCTGCCAGGACCAACCAGTTACTCTGCCCGCTTCCCTCTCGCAGATCCTGAGGTGTCCGGACCTCCTGAAGGGGGCACTCGAGTGACCATCCACGGCGTGAACCTGGGCCTGGACTTCTCGGAGATCGCCCACCACGTGCAGGTGGCCGGGGTGCCCTGCACACCCCTGCCGGGGGATTACATCGTCGCTGAGCAGTGAGTCCAGTCCGCTCGGGCCCACCCCTCCCCCCACCCCCCCAAAGCTTGGGGAGGACTCGCCCCTCTCTCTCTCCTCTGGGACTGCTCCAGGATCCATCCCCCGTCTCCCTCTTCCCAGGGACCCCACTCCCGGAAGGCTTCCCGGGACCCTCTCCTAGCCCACCTCCGCTCCTCCAGCGTCCTGTTCACTGTGATTTCCAGTTCCTTGGCTCCTCTGGCGTCAGGGCTCCCGGGGCCAGGCTGCCCCGCGGTTGGCCTCCGCCTGCCCACTGGCTGACTGAGCTGCCTTCCCAGCCCGTCCGTTCTCCTCCTCGGCCTCCCCCGGCCCTTCTCCCCCGGCCCCCGGTTGGAAGGCATCCCACTCGGTGGGCTGCGGGCAACGATTTGTTTGGCTCGTGGAGTTCTGACAGCAGCTTAATCCGAACAGGGTGTCCGCCGGAGCAAATTCATTTATTTCACTAAGGGAAATGTCAGCTGGAAATTAGAAAATGGGCATGTAGTGGCGGACGGACGAGCGGGGCTCCCGGAGTGACATATGTTCCAATTTGGGGTGCTCATTTGGCAGTGGTGGCCGCTGTGGAGTCAGTGGCCAGGAGGCTGGGGGGCTGC